>SJYQ01001495.1:1275001-1297847 GCA_006410935.1 Redunca redunca
GGTGGTAACATTTCTTTTATATTTCTTTTATATATATATGTATTTAATTTAGATAATAGGTCATTCCAAGAAAGTTGTAGCTGAAATTCAAACAAAGGTGAAAATGCTAGTTATTGTTAGTTGAGATATTTTGCATAAAGTAACATTTTTCCAGATTCAAAAACCAATCCATTTATAATATAAAATATGGAGCTTATATTACTAAATTGTAAAAAGCATGTACATAATTTCAGAAGTCAATACTATCAAAAACAAACAGGACAGCTCCAGTAAAGAATACAGCTTGGGTGCTGAAACATATTAGTTTGATAATGATAGGAAAAGTGTATCATTAGATTAATTGAGCAATTAGAAAAACTCACAGCTGTGCTTTTTGACAACAGGAGAAAATATTCCCTTCCTTATTAGGAAAATATTTGAAAGAATATTTAAATGGCTGAAAATAATATCTAATCTCTTAGAAAATAATCTTGTATGCCCTAATAATGAAAAAAGAAGAAAAAAAATGAAATAACAACTGCCTTTGAGAGTAACAAGATTTTTGATTTGTATTTTGCCTGATGGAGACACAAGGCTACAATTCTACCACCTCATTAGCGGTTCAATTATGAAAACCAGTAATAAATATCTTACAACTAAACTAAAGATATGCATATAAAAGTACAAATATACAATACATTTTTGTGTATGATTATGAATAAAAAATACAAAATCAAGACTATAAAAACAGGCCCTTGATTACCATCCACAAGAGTCTTATTCCTTAGAATACAAGGCCTTTTTAAAATCAGCTTTCACAATAAATATCAGATAAACAAATGTTTCTGTAAATTTCATTTTTGGAGAGTTTATGGTCTGCCTCATTAACACAGAGACACTAAATGTACTGTCAAAGGGTGCAGCTGTGAATTTTTCTAATTATCTAATTAATCTAATAATACATTTCCCATATCATTTCATACTGAAACATTGCTACAATTGAGACTCTCCAAAAGAGAGATCTTGGTTTTCAATTCAGTCAGTCAATGATTAATGGAATTTTAGCAGAAGCCTCATTTCTGATAGACTGAGGTCCATACCCATAGTGGGAATCTATTTATTTATTTTTATGCTAACATTGAAGTGGAGAAATGTTTTCAAATTTGCCAAAATCTCAATCTTCTTGGGACTCTTGTATTCACTTCTATGGTTATTATAGCTGAAAACGTAGGTTTCATGAGAAGAGATTAAAAAGTCTGATGAAATTGATACAGTTTGTGGAAAATCCATGTAGAGAAATACTTGTTTAAAAGTAAACATTATAGTTACTGGTAAATATTCCTTCAAATAACTTAATAGAAGTTATTGAGGCCTACCAGCCAAATATTCCCTGATGTATTTCTCCTCATCAAAGCACCTTTATAATCATTATATTAATATATTTTATTTGAGAACATCTAGGCCTAGCTTCCTTCTCTCCCTAAGGGCATGGTGCAGTTTCTTGATCTGTGCTTTACAAGAATGCAATATTAGAAGAGGCGTTCCATAAAAAGAAAAGTAAATAGAAAACAATGATTCTCTTTGTAAGGTTATACAGAAAGATGTTCCCTATGAGATTTCATGTTCTATTTTCCAGACTCTGTCAAATTAGATTTAGAAAGTTTTTATTCCTAGTTATGAAATTGATGTTTGTTAAGAAAAATCCTCATGAATATATATTACGGGTAGAGTGGCCTTCTAAAGCAAACATGGTATGTATATAGTGATGTTCACGCTATGCCAAAACAATGGGTGGAAAAAAAAATTCACCTGGTTTGTATATTTTCACAGCTTGTCACCTTGTTTTCTTTTTCTCAAACTATCCTCTTATAGCTTTCTAAAACAGTGGTATCATAGCATTGGTGTGTACCGGAGTTGCTGGCGAATCTGTTAAAAGAGCAGGTTTCAGGGTCCCACACCAGAGCCTTCAAATTCTCTGCTCATGGCAGGGAGCGGGTGGTAGCCAGATTTTAACATTGTAAAATAAGCTTACAGGTGAATGCAAAGGCAAGTATTCCTCTGAGCACACTGAAATCTCATTTCCAGAACCCATTTCTAAAGTACATTTTCCAAATTGTTGGGGGTAGGGGAGGAAAGACTAATTTAGAGAACACTGGAAATAAATACCATGGAACAATTCTTAAGGTGAAAGTACAAATTGAAATGGATCTTTAAAGTATGCTGTCCAAGATGGAGATGGAAACTTTCTTTTAAATGTCTATGTATTTCAAGGAAAACAGAGCATGCAAGTGTCCTATTTAATTCCCAGGAGTGGAGGGAAAAGCTTCTATTCCCAGACCATAGTCTGAACCTCTAACTCTCTCTTGCTGAGAGTATTCAGAGGGCATTCTGACTTGGGCCTCACCAAGCTCCCCAGAGCTCCTCTGTAGTTTACATAATCTCCTTACTCCTGGCTACACCCACCTCTTCAGGCAAATTCTGAAGGCAGCTTTCAGATCTTCTACAAAGCCTCCCGGATATATTACCAGGTTTTCTGCAAGGAGTGATCCTACACTCTCAGCCAAATCCCTGCTGAGTTTTGTGGATATTTGTGAAGGATAAATACAGCATGTGCAGGACAAAGAAAATGTGCTCTTCCAATCACCAGGCTGGATTGCTCAGTTACTGCTGACAGAAAGAGTCACATACTGGATCGTGCCAAACTCTCTCAGGCCTCAGCATGGACTTTACAGGCCAGCTGCTGTGTATTAGTATTTTAATCAGGAAGCAGCTCAACTGGGGGAGTTGAACAGAGAGTGCTTCCTTTTCCCTGGCATGTGTACATCCCTTTATCTGTTTTTTATCTAATTCTCCTTCTGAATAGACGTGTAGAGAAAATGCAGGAATCCAGATGGCCCTGGAAAAGTCACCAAGATGTAGATTCTGCTGCCAATGCTCATTGTCCCTCCCACATCCACATGTCTGAAAAAGCTCTAATAGCAAAAAGAAAACATGTGATGCCATATAACCATGGAAAGGACTGACACTCAAAAAGGACAAAAGAAGACTATTCCAACTGAGACACAAACTTGGTTTTGTAATAAGAGGAGGCCTTGATAATCTCCAAAATCAACCTAACTGTATTCACGTTTCCCCTCAAACTCTTCTGAAACTTCCTTTTATTGGATTGATAGATTTAATATAGGTGTTTTTAGGTTTCTTCTATAAATATAATCTACAGAGGAGATCACTGGGTTAAAAAGGTCAAAAATTAATACATCATCCTATGTAAAGAGACTGTTCATCTTGATGGAAATGCATGGACAGAGTAATTTGTAGATCTAATCAAATTTCCTCTTCAATCTCTTATGGAAAACGGTATTGCCCTTCTCTATCCTATCTGCTTTCCCCCACATGGTTCCATGCACTTAAATTTAGAAGCTTTCCAATTACCTATTATTTTATTTCCAGATAATTGTTAACTATAAAATTATATTTTAGTTAATTTTAATTGTTTTAGTAAAAGTTTAAAAAATTTTTAGAAAGAAAATTTATCATTTTATACTCTATTCTTTCAGAGTTGCTTTTCATTTTACTAACTTTTTACTAACTTGCCTGGAAAGGATGCAGTGTTCTTTACATTAGAATATTACTTTCTAAAATGAGACTTTGCTTCCTAAAACAAGTCATGTCATCTATTTTGTACATTATGTTTTCCTAGTTGTAAAGATATTGAATCATTTCATCAGGAAAATAAATAATTTATTTCCAAAATTTGCAGTGATAGATATAAATTTTCCTTTGTACTTGAACTTGGATGGGGGCGATTAGAGAATCTTTCAAGTCCTACTCAAATTTATTTTAGCAAACTGTGAAAAATCTATATCTGGGCTCTGCTCTGTATATAGACCTCCTGGGCAAAGGAAAATCATATTTTCCATGTAGCAACTGGGATGCTTTTGGATGAAACTAAAAGAATGCTTAACTAAAAATGAGCTACATTCTAAGGATAGTCTCATATAACAGAATCTCTAAGATCAGCAGCCTTCAGATTAATTGAGGGCCTCAGTAATGTTAGGCACTGGTTTGATTTCTCTCGGATTCTCTTGGTTTTTTGCTCAGAATTGAGAAATATATGTAACAGTTTCAAGCATGAAATTCTCACATGATGAAACATGTATACTATCATGTAAGAAACGAATCGCCAGTCTATGTCTGATGCAGGATGCAGGATGCTTGGGGCTGGTGCATGGAGAGGACCCAGAGAGATGTTATGGGGTGGGAGGTGGGAGGGGATTCATGTTTGGGAACGCATGTACACTCGTGGTGAATTCATGTCAATGTTTGGCAAAACCAATACAGTATTGTCAAGTAAACTAAAGTTAAAATAAAAATTAAAAAAAATAATAAATAAAGGAAAGGGGTGATGGAAGATGTTTCTCTGTTCAACTTTCTTTTTTTATCATGGAGGGAAAACTTTCCAAGGAGCTGTTCAATAGGCTTTCTCTTAACATCTATTAGGCAAGGACGGAGTCGGATGCCCCTGACTAAATCCATCACTGGCAGAGTGGAATGAATGTTACTGTGACTGGATTTAAAACATGGTTCATCCTCTGTAGCTGGGGAGGGGTCAGCATTCCCAGAGGCTCACTGGCTTCTAAATGTTACCTGAATAAAATAAAGGTTATATTAGCAAGGAAGAAGCAGGAAGTGGCTATTGGTTAGGTAGTCAATAAGATCAGCCACAAGCCAATACTTCTGTTGTTGTTTTTTTGTGTTTTAATGAGCATGTGGTGTGGTAAACTGCTGGCACTATGTGTATGACAGTTCCTCATTGCATGGGACCATCATTCACAATGCAGGAAATTCAGCATCCTTGACTGCCACCCACCACATGCCAGTGTCATTACGTCTCTGATCATTTCTAAAACCCCAACACAAACACTTTGCCAAATATTCCTGGAGCTAGATATTTTCATAATTGAATTCTAGGGTGTTTTGAAGGAAAAAGAAACTACTTAGAAACTAACAAATCCTTCTTGAAGTGGAATATCACAGAATGCTTGAGATCAAGATTGAACAATTCTCACAGTATATTTTATGGCAGGTTATTTATACTCTCATTGTTATGAGATCTTTGAGATATACTCATTTTTTTCATCACAAAAAATGTGTAGACATTTTTTACACATAAGCATGTCTTAATATAAGTTTTGGAAAAGTCTTTAAATTCCAGTGTGAAAGTCACTCAGTCTTGTTCGACTGTCTATGACCCAGGAATTCTCCAAGCCAGAGTACTGGAGTGGGTAGCCTTTCCCTTCTCCAGGCGATCTTCCCAACCCAGAAATCAAATCCAGGTCTCCCACATTGCAGGCAGATTCTTTGCCCACTGAACCACAGGGGAAGCTCAAGAGTACTGGTGTGGTACCCTATCCCTTCTCCAGGGTATCTTCCTGATTCAGGAATCGAACCAGGGTTCCCTGCATTACAGGTGGATTCTTTACCAACTGAGCTATCAGGGGAGCTTAAATTCCAAAAGTGACACTTGAAACTGACACAGTCATCCAAATTATTAACATTGCTGCATTTCTCAAAAATGGGGATTATTTTACTGTCCTCAGTATTAGATGATATCACATACAAGAAAACTGCAAATATTTAGAAGATACTAAATATTCATCAATAATTAATTCCATTTCATATTTTAATACTCATGATAAGCAATAATGAATAGGTCCATTCCTTGAGTATTATACAAGAAAATACTACCCATTCTTCTGTTTTTCATGGAAAATGTAGTATTGGAGAATGTCTATAAAAGATCACGTTTTAGAACAAGGATTGGCAAAGAACACCCCTCTGGTCAAATCTCACCTGCTGCTGGTTTTGCAAATAAACTTTATTGAAACACAGCCAAACCCATTTGTTCATTATCAATCATATATGGCTGCTTTCAGAATACAATAGCAGAGATGAAGAGTTGCAGGCAAGATTATCATCTTTGCAAAGTTGAAAATATTTACTATCTGGCTATTTGTAGAAAAAGTTCATTAACTTCAATTCCACAAGATATAATAGTTTATCAGAGTGTCTATATGAGAAAAAAGAGTGAAATAAAAGGAAAGAAAGAAAGAAAAGTAGTGAAGGAAGGAAGAAGAAGAAGGAGAAAGGAAGGAAGAGGAAAAAAGAAGAGAGCAAGGAAAGAAAGAAAAGTCTTTGTTAATGTCTGTAGAGCCTAGGAAACTCCCTGGTAACTTCATAGACTTCACTGATTTACTTCATGTCCTTCTCCTAAACTCATTTCCCTTATTTGAACTGTGTTCTTTATTTACTTTACAACTTCAGCAATGCTCTCTTCTACTTAAATTTCTTGGCAGTTATTAACTGCTTTAAGTGGTCTTTAGATTTTATATCACTGAACAGGTCATTAGCAATTGTTTTTGTGCCAGCCCTTTTCCCTTTAATATTAAAAAGCAAATATTCCATAAGATATTTCCTGTGTTATAAAACTGCCAGCAAGAGCTCTTAAATACCACCATCACTGGGAAATTAATTTAGATTAATATATTCACAAAATATATCATGAATTATTTCTGCTTTTCTAGCATCTGTTTGTACAATTTTCAATTTAATTCTGTGCTGTTGAAAGCCAAGATTTTAAATTTTATGGGACTTCCCCAGTGGCCCAGACTTGCCTGGGAAATCCCATGGACAGAGGAGTCTGTGGGGTTACATAGAGTCAGAAACAACTGAGCAACTAACACTTTCCTTTTTTGCATGCTATGTAAAATATATTTGTGTATGTGTGTGTGTGTGTGTGTGTGTAACTGCAATTAAAAATATAATACTTGTTATTTGGTAGGATGGTGCTAGTGGTAAAGAACCTGCCTGCCGGTGCAGGAGACACAGAAACACAGGTTCAGTAGTCCCTGGGTGAGGAAGACCCCCTAGAAGAAGGCACAGAAACTCACCCCAGGATTCGTGCCTGGAGAATCCCATGAACACAGGAGCCTGGCGGGCTACAATACGTAGGATTGCAAGCAGTCAGACACAACTGAAGTGACTTAGCTCTCACGCAAAGATACAGTGCCTTGACGTGGGGACAAATGCAAGGGCTTAGTTTTCAGATTTAGCCTTGCCAATATATTTTACAAATTGCATTCTGTGATGGATAACCCACATTCCTTTTGACCTGTCAATATTTAGATATGATATGTGGTGGCCATTTAGGCAGGTTTTCCTTATCAATTTCAAGCCGTCTTCTGTCATCATATTTTGTGATCAGGAAATACAACCTAGGATAGCAGATTTTAAGTACATTCTATATGTAATAACTCTGCAGGGACGCTTATAGAAGTCAAAAGCTCTGTGGGCTGAACTCAGATTTAACTTTGTGGCTTTATTTGCAAATAACTGACTGTATGCTGGGGTTAGAAATAAAGAGTAAACAACTTGATTTGTATAAATCCTGCCTACCCATGAGCCATATACTTTTCCAAACCCTTTCTATCTCAGAACACAGAAGGATAACAGCAAAATAAAAGGGTTTATTTAAAAGATTGCCATAAACAGAGGTGTCTGCGATTTAAGCATCCATCTCCCTGTACTTTGAATTCCTCTGGGTTTTTATTTCCATTAAATCTAACTTTTCTGAAGATTAGTTTAGATTAAATCCTAGAACTGACATTTGAGACACCTGTCCAAGACTGTACTTAATAAATGATTCAATCCCTCCCTTTGGCATTACTAGAAGACGTCTCATCTCATGCAGTAAGCAGCAAACATATCAAATAAATTCACCATGCACTTGCCTACTTCTAGAAAATAAAGTTGCACAAAGATTCAGCCCACCAATATCATTATTTGAATAGAGTACTTTAGCTGATGATTGAGTTAACGGTGATATCAAGTATCCATTTACTGGCAGATGTTAGAATTCACATACATGACAGTATTTGAGATGGGGAGCCCACAGAGCAGGAATTCTTGTATTCAGATGCCCATAAGAAACAGCCTGGCTTCCAGACCTGCCTTAACTATACCCACATGGAATTCCATAGGACAGAGAGCACCTGCCTCTCAGCCTGCTCACCCCTCCCTGGAGACAGTAGACAGAGCTGTTCTATATTGAAGTTGGAGAAGCAGTAGTGAAAAATAAGAACAAAAACAAAAAACAGTTATCGTTTGTTCATTCTAAGGAGTCACTCTTGGTATTGTGGGCATGCCTGCTAAGTCATTAAGTCATGTGTGACTCTGAAACCCTATTGACTGTAGCCCTGGGAAGTTGTACTCTTGGTATTACTATGTCTTTTTAGAAAAGGCAGAGGAACCGGAGATCAACCTGCCAACATCTGTTGGATCATTGACAAGGCAAGAGAGTTCCAGAAAAACATCTATTTCTGCTTTATTAACTATATCAAAGCCTGATTGTGTGGATCACAACAAACTGTGGAAAATTCTGAAAGTGATGGGAATACTAGACCACCTTACCTGTCTTTCTGAGAAATCTGTATGCAGGTCAAGAAGCAACAATTAGAATCAGACATGGGACAACAGATTGGTTCCAAATTGGGAAAGGAGTACGTCAAGGCTGTATATTGTCACCCTGCTTATTTAACTTTTATGCAGAGTACATCATGTAAAATGCCAGGGGGGATAAAGAACAAGTTGGAATCAAGATTGCAAGGAGAAATATCAACAGCCTCAGATATCCAGATGATACCACCCTTATAGCAGAAAGTGAAGAGGAATTAAAAAGTCTCTTGATGGAAGTGAGAGAGGAGAGTGAAAAAGCTGGCTTAAAATTCAACATTCAAAAAACAAAGATCATGGCATCTGGTCCCATCACTTCATGGCAAATAGATGGGAAGCAATGGAAACAGTGACAGACTTTATTTTCTTGGGCTCCAGAGTCACTGCAGATGGTGACTGCAGCCTTGAAATCAAAAGATGCTTGCTCCTTGGAAGAAAAGCTAGGACTAACCTAGACAGCATTGTAAAAAGCAGAAACAAAGGTCCATCTAGTCAAAGCTGTGGTTTCTCCAGTAGTCATGTATTGATGTGAGAGTTGGGCTATAAACAAAGCTGAGTACCAAAGAATGATGCTTTTGAACTGTGGTGTTGAAGACTCTTGAGAGTTCCTTGAACTGTAAGTAGATCAAAGCAGTCCATCCTAAAGGAAATCAGTCCTGAATACTCATTGGAAGGACTGATGCTGAAGCTGAAACTCCAATACTTTGGCCAACTGATGTGAAGAACTGACTCATTAGAAAATATTCTGATGCTGGGAAAGATTGAAGGCAGGAAGAGAAGGGGACAACAGAGGATGAGATAGATGGATGGCCTTACTGACTTGATGGACATGAGTTTGAGCAAGCTCTGGGAGTTGGTGATGGACAGGGAAGCCTGGTGTACTGCAGTCCGTGGAGTCACAAAAATCAGATACAACTAAGTGACTGAACTGACTAACTGATTTATTCATTTCTCTTTGATTTGTTGTACTTTCTCTCTTTTTTTAAATTAATTAATTAATTTATTTTTTTAATATAATATGTAAAGGTTCTAAGATGAACAGGACTCTGTTAAATGTAAATTGGGAAATAAACAGATTTGGGATTCATATTGGGTAGAAGACCTGTGTTTCCCTATTTCTAGTAAGGTGACCAGGAACCCCCCTTTGCTCATTTAGAAAAAAGCAAGAGTTATATTAGATCGCCTCTGAGGTCTGCCTTTAGAGTCCATACTCTACCAGTTATTTACTTTTCCTGTCTAACATAAAACAGTATTCTATTATTGGTACTTTCCAAGTGATTCTTCATAGTCTAAGAGATCTCTGCTACCCAGTCCCCACCTACTTCTCAAATTCATTTTTCACTTACTCCCTGTCCTCACTCCACTCCAGACAGTCACAACAGCTTTGCTCCTCCTTTTCTTGTGTTGTTCTTCTCTCAAATTTCCCTCAAAATTGTATTTCCTTTTTCTTTTTAATGTAGAATACTCTCTGTGTGTGTGCTCAATAGTTTAGTCATTTTCAACTGTTTGCAACCCCCTGGACTGTAGCCTGCCAGGCTCCTCTGTCCATGGGATTTCCCAGGCAAGACTACTGGAGTGGGTTGACATTTCCTTCGCCAGGGGATCTTCCTGACACAAGGATGGAAACTATATCTCCTGTATTAGCAGGAGGATTCTTTAACACCAAGCCACCTGGGAAACCCAATTCTTACCCTATCTCCCCCAAAAACTCACTTTCAAGTAGTTAATTTCAACTTCTATTTGCTTTCTAAGACTCAGTTCAAAAGCCTACTTTTCTAGGAATCCTACTCTGATTTCTTCTTTCCCTCCAAACTACCTACTAGTCTTCCTCATGCTTCATTCATCCTAGCTTTATCACTTCTTTTGTAATTATTTGCTGACTTGTGATTTCCTTGAGGCTGGAGAATATATTACATTAGAGGTTTTGTCCCTAAGCACCCAGCCAAATATCAGATGCTCAATAAATATTTGTGGAATGGAATGAATAAACATGCCCAGCTTATGGTTGTAAAACAGGACAGCTAATTCTTCAAATCCTGTCTAGGTCGCCCTCTTGTGTGTGAAAAGCAGACAACCTGGAATCTTTAAAAGTAAGATGCCAGTCTTAACCTCCAGAAAATCTGAAGTAGCCGCGAAAGGACTAAACATTTTGTGTGTTGTGGGTACTGAGGAGGACTGACTTCAGAAGAGAGTCATCAGAAACTTCATCTATTGCAATATATTGAAACAAACTAACTAAATCTTTAAGAGGAGAATGAGAGAGCATACTTCTCTTACTCATGGAGTCACACATTTCTCAGGAATAATAAAGATTTCTAAGTAACTGCACACTGATGACATTCTTTGTTTTCCCTTAGGTTTGCTAAGTGCTGATCAGCAACAAGAACTGATATAGTAAAAGACCCTGGAACAGAATTGCCCTAAGTATTGCAAAACAGTTTTTGTTGTTTCCAATTAATTTATTTGAGCAGCCAGAAATGACCCTGAATTGTTCATCTATATTCTATTTAAAGCAGAGTGTCAGGTTTCTATATGCTGTATGATACATGTTACTTGTATCTGGAGAATACAAGTAATAATCTAATCTAAATTTCAGGTTAGATTAACAGTTGAAAAGTTTCCGAGAAATTTGTGAATACCAGAGAATACATCACAGCAACCTGGTGTTGACAAAAAAAAGACCTGGAAAAATACTTTTGAAATTTCCTTGTATCCATAATTCAGTTGAAAATGATCTTTCTTTCAAAGATAAGAAAGTTTGGTTAGTTACTTATTTGTTTTATACATGACTGTTTTTTAGCAAGATGTGAAAAGCAAGAACATTTGTATCAAAATTGAAAGAAATAAAGTATGTGGTTTTGAAACAAGGAGACTCAAATCTCTGATTCCATTCCCTTTAGGCAAACTGATAATCCCCAATTTATTATGAAATATTTCTTCTAGCTAGTTTATTTCTAATTGGGCTCCTTTGTGTGTTTAGTTCCTGGAGGGCTAGAGAAATCTTCTGATCTCCTCACTGGCTACTCTTCACTTCCTGTCTGGTTTCCCACACAAATCCTCCTTTTTCCTTGTAACACTTCTTCATTAGTTCCATATTCTCAGCCTCATTATACATTCTTCTGGTACTTCTGTATATAATGCCAATAAACTCTGACACATTTCGCTTTATAGTTTCTTCCAATTACTATGCATTAAAAAAAAAAGAAAGAACGAAAAGATGTCCACATCTTACTCTCCTATAGGTAATCAGTTATTTTACCATTTTCTTTCTTCTCTTTCTTTTTTCCATCCTTTCTTCCTTTATTTTTCTCTTTCTTTCTTTCTCTTTCTTTCGGGCTTTCTTTCATCTATCATTAAAAAGCATGGTCATGTTCTCCAAAATCAATATTCCATTTAATTTCTTAACCAGCACATCATGACAGACAGATTTGTCTCTCCAACTTGAGTTCCCTTTTAAGCCACAGCCATCCAAAATGTTACTTCAGTTTTTTTCCAATGCCCATAACTGTGAATTATTATTGTTTCATTTCTGTTGTCAAAAGATTTAGAAACAAAGGGCCCTGTAGTAAAGGTGAGCTCATCAGCCTAGCTCTGTGACAAAATTGCTGCTGCTGCTGTTAAGTCGCTTCAGTTGTATCTGACTCTGTGCGACCCCATGGACGGAAGCCCACCAGATTCCCCCATCCCTGGGATTCTCCCGGCAAGAACACTGGAGTGGGTTGCCATTTCCTTCTCCAATGCATGAAAGTGAAAAGTGAAAGTGAGATAAATATTCCACATATCTTTAAATTTATCCCTATGATAACAAGGACTATTTGGTTCTAATTTTTGTTTCTCTACAATCAAATGACAACATGATAACAGAAACTTCAACAAAATTAGAATAAATATAAATTAGAGTTTTTAAATATAAAATCTGCCTGTCTATTGTCTACCAACTTAGGTGTTTTTGATATATCTCCCATAGTGACTCTTGCTATAATGAAATTTTTCTCAATGATCTTATTTATAAAACAATAACTACAGAGTTACATGAAATTTCATGGTTCAGTGACAGTCATCTAACAAAATCATATAAGATTGAATCATCCAGGGGAGGGTTAAATAAAACACCTGCCTTACCTGAAGTTTCTCTGATTTTAATCACAGATTCAGCTAGCTGACTTCAGAGATGAGAGGACAGAGGAAGAATAAGAAGGATTTGAGACACTGACTGCAGCAACTTAACCATGTCAGCAAAACATTATATATACTTTTACAGTTTAGGATCAGCCTTTCCAAACCAATAATATCTGAAATCACCAACTCAATATCTCTCAACATTTTGTAAGGAAAAAAAAGAGTTGCTTTCATATTCATTATAGAATTAAGACCTAAAAATTAAAACCAATCCAAAAAATTAATAATTCCATGTAGAGACCCAAAGAAGATAGCTGTCAACAGAGATTTTTTAAAAAGTGTTTTAAATACATTTCTCCTGAGATGCATATGTCCTGCTATACTACATTTACTCTTTAATCAATCAGCTCAATACACATACAGATTCTGTAAATATTAAATGGATGTATCAGTGACTGTTATCTGCTATTTAGTTCCATTCAAGGTCAAGATAGAGATGACAAATCCTCCAAAAACAAAAATGTCCATTTTAGTTTGGCCCTTAGCCCTTTCTTCTATGATCTCTATTGTATGTCCATCCTTGTCTCCAGACTATTGCCCTGTATTTCAATCACATCAGATTCTGGAAAGATCTCCAAAAACATTATTCACTAATCTGTTTATCAGTTCAGATTAGTTCAGTCACTCAGTCATGTCTGACTCTTTGTGACCCCATGGACTGCAGCACACCAGGCTCCCCTGACCATCACCAACTCCTGGAGCATGCTCAAACTCATGTCCATTGAGTTGGTGATGCCATCCAGCCATCTCATTCTGTGTTGTCCCCTTCTCCTCCTGCCCTCAATCTTTCCAAGCATCAGGATCTTTTCTAATGAGTCAGTTATTCCCATCATTTGGCCAAAGTATTGGAGTTTCAGCTTCAGCATCAGTCCTTCCAATGAGTATTCAGGACCGATTTTCTTTAGGATGGACTGGTTGGGTCTCCTTGCAGTCGAAGGAACTCTCAAGAGTCTCCTCCAACACCACAGTTCAAAAGCATCAATTTTTGGCACTCAGATTTCTTTATAGTCCAACTCTTACATCCACACATGACTACTATAAGAGCCCTAGCTTAGACTAGATGTACTAGACAGCAAAATAAGGTTTCTGCTTTTTAAAATGCTGTCTAGGTTGGTCACAGCTTTTCTTCCAAGGAGCAAGCATCTTTTGATTTCATGGCTGCTGTCACCCTCTGCAGTGACTCTGGAGCCCAAGAAAATAATGTCTGTCACTGTTTCCATTGTTTCCCATCTGTTTGCTATGCAGTGATGGGACCAGATGCCATGATCTTTGTTTTTTGAATGTTGAATTTTAAGCCAGCTTTTTCACTCTCCTCTTTCACTTCCATCAAAAGACTTTTTAATTCCTCTTCACGTTCTGCCATAAGGGTGATATCATCTACATATCGGAAGTTATTGATATTTCTCCTTGCAATCTTGATTCCAGCTTGTCCTTCATCCAACTGGGCATTTCTCATAATGTACTCTGCTTATAAGTTAAATGAGCAGGGTGACAGTATACAGCCTTGACGTATTCCTTTCCCGATTTAGAACCAGTCTGTTGCTCTATGTCTGGTTCTAACTGTTGCTTCTTGACCTACATACAGATTTCTCAGGAGGCAGGTAAGGTGGTCTGGTATTCCCATCACTTTCAGAATTGTCCACAGTTTGTTGTGATCCACACAGTGGAAGGCTTTAACATAGTCAATGAAGCAGAAGTAGATTTTTTTCTGGAACTCCCTTGCTTTTTTGATGATCCAACGGATGTTGACAATTTGATCTCTAGTTCCTCTGACTTTTCTAAATTCAGCTTGAACATCTGGAATTTCATGGTCACAAACTACTGAAGTCTAGTAGTTTGAGTATTACTTTGCTAGCATGTGAGATAAGTGCAATCGTGTGGTAGTTAGAGCATTCTTGGGCATTGCCTTTTTTGGAATTAAAGTGAAAACTGACATTTTCCAGTCCTGTGGCCACTGCTGTGTTTTCCAAATTTGCTGGCATATTGAGTGCAACACTTTAACAGAATCATCTTTTAGGATTTGAAAGAGCTCGACTGGAGTTCCATCGCCTTCCACTAGCTTTGTGGGGAGGCTTCCTAAGGCCCGCTTGACTTGACACTCCAGGTTGTCTGGCTCTAGGCGAGTGATCACACCATCATGGTTATCTGGGTCATGAAGATATATTTTTATATATAGTTTTTCTGTGTATCGTTGCCATCTCTTCTTAATATCTTTTGCTTCTGTTAGGTCCATACCATTTGTGTCCTTTACTGTGCACATTTGCATGAAGTGTATCCTTGGTATCTCATTTTCTTGAAGAGATCTCTAATGGGTCCCTTTCTATTGTTTTCCTCCGTTTGTTTGCACTGTTCCCTATGTCTACATTTTATATTTCAAAACCCTCTAAATCTTTAAAAGAGGATCTCTTTTTGCCTTCCCTCCATGATAACTAAACTGGGTTTTAGTGATCCAGTTAATTAATTGGTATTGCATATAATAGACAATTATAAAATATTTTTTAATATAGTAGGCAAAAGTTAAGGTATAAATTTGTGAACAAATATTAATAATGTATCCTTATGTCTAAATGTAATTAATTATGGAAAAAATTATTCAAAAATGAAATAAATGTTTACATGCTATGACATAGGATAATGCTTAGCAAATAAAATCTGTGATACTTTAGCCTTTATTTCAATTATTTTATAGACATTATAGTTATTGCCACATTTCCCAACACATACAATTATTCACTAAGCCAAAGTACTTAAGAGTAGTTTGTCTCTTCTTCTTTCCCAGAAAGTAAAAGGTAGGAAAAAAGAAGAACAACAACATATCTAGGAGTTGGCCCATGTGGGGACTGACTGACTGAGACTGACATCAAGGAAATCGAATTCTGTAACCTCATGGCCTCTGAAACCACCATGGAAAATCAGAACCAGCAATCCTGTTAGCTAGTCAACCCGCCTCTCTTTAAATGTCAAACAGGAAGTCTCCACTCAGTAAATGACCCCAGGACACCATGAACACTGAATACTTTTAAGGAGTTTATATCTACATGCTAATTTAATTTGCATTCAAGATTAAAGCTTTAAGTAATGAAAATATTATTCCAAATTTAAAAATAAGGTATTACACCCTACACAATAGAATAACAATTATGTTTGGTTATATTTAATTTTATATTGATTAAACCTATCTCTCTTATTCCTTACACAAGTAGTTACTAAAGGAACACATCTTTACTCTAAAATATTTAGACATCCTGAAAAAAATACTTTCATTCAAAGTACATTCAAATTTAAGTTTGGAATTTCTACTTATCCTAAAATCTGCTATTAAAATGAAGGAATCAATGTAATTCATTGGCCTCAAAATATTACCACTTAACATATGCAGCAAGGAAAGATGAAAAAAATCTTACACATTTGTTCCATAAATAAGAGGCTTAAATATTGCCCATGATGAGATTATATCCTAAAATTATATTATGACCTTTTCAAAAATTCCATAGTAGCAGCTGAAAATACAATCCCACTGCTATGACAATTTATTTCACCCTGATAGAATTCTAAAAATGGTGCTACCAATTTGGCAGGGCAGCTTTTTGGTTTATAGTGAACCTAAACCTGCTCAGTTCAGGTATCAACATACATATATTGAGATTTTGGACCAGAAAATCCATCTTTGTGGTTACAGTAAGCTTATTTATATGATACAGCCTGTCATCAGTTCAGTTCAGTTTAGTCGCTCAGTCATGTCTGTCTCCTTGTGGCACCATGAACTGCAGCACTCCAGGCCTCCCTGTCCAACACCAACTCCCGCAGCCCACCCAAACTCATGTCCATTGAGTTGATGATGCCATCCAACCATCTCATCCTCTGTCGACCACTTCTCCTCCTGCCCCCAATCTTTCCCAGCATCAGGGTCTTTTCAAATGAGTCAGCTCATCATAAAGTTTAATTTTCAGACAGTGCCCTTCATTTCAAATTTTTGAGTGTAAAGATCACTGTAACACCCAGGTACTGAAAAACAAGGTAGGGTCCCCTGTATATGAATCCCAGCTTCCCATATTTATTAGCTGCTTGACCTTGAACAGATTACATACTCTAATTATTTTCTTCCTTCATAACACTGCCTACTTTGTAGGATTGCCATGAGAAATAAAGAAACCATTCCCCCCCTCCCCTACCCCCAGTAGTACAGAATAAAGTACATTGTATCTGCCTGCTAATGCGAGAGATTCAGGGTAGATCCCTGGGTCAAGAAGATCCCCTGGAAGAGGAAATGGCAACCCACTCCAGTATTCTTGCCTGGAAAATCCCATGGGCAGTGAAAACTGGTGGGTTATAATCCATAGGGGCACAAAGAGTTGGTCACAACTTAGCTACTGAGAACGTACATAGTATAGAACATAATTAACTATTTCTATATCTGATCTCAGTGCACTAACTAAATAATATTCTTTATTTCCTGGTTTTAAGTTCCCTCCAATATTTCTCCCTTTCCTACTTTCTTCCATCTTTCCTCAATCTAAGTCCTTTCCCTAACATGTCAAATAATATGACTAAAAACATTTTTTTCGCTTATTTGTTGTATGATAGCTTATTATATATGTATATATATATATATAAATTTGGAATATTAAAAGTCTACAAAAAAAGGTGGTATCACTGGGAAAATATACACTTCTTTTTCAGGAAATATAAGATTTCAACTCATTGACTGTGCACAAAAGGCATTAAAGTTCACAATTTTAGGCTAGAATATTTCTAGAAGCAACTGTAATCCCAGCACTGTTAAACTTTTTATGGGAGGTGGGTAAGAGGGACAGAATTTGTAGTCTTTCCTCAGTACCCTTCTAGTTTTAGGTAAATCCCACTGCTTTCTTAAAATCTCCCCAATTCCACCTGTTCATTCATCATTTCATTTACTATTTCAATCAAAATTTTACCGGCAATCTTTTCTGAACATTGTAAACTCAGCCGAGACTCTGATCAATATGTGTGTGTCATACCAATATAACAATATTACACATTCCAACCAAAAGAGAGCCCTACTGGAATATTTATCAATTAAGAGAAGGCTACCTTTCTCTCTTCCCAAACGTTTTCAAAAGTTTTAGTCTCCACTGTTCACTTTTCAGTAGAACTACTCCCTTGCAGCTAGGGACATTGGAATAGTCTACCATTTTACTGAACAAAAATTGTAAATTTCAAATTTTACTTTTGTTTCAAAAGAGGGAACAGTGACTGTTTTCTCAGGCACCCTTCCCCCACAGTGTGGTATATAGATACTGTGTTTTCATATCCATTCATCTGTTGATGGATGCTTAGGTGGATTCCACTTTCTGGCTATTGTAAATACTGTTACAATGAATATGAGTGTAAATATACCTTTTGAGATAGAGACCTCATTGCCTTCTGATATATACTCAGACATGGGATGTTAGATCGTATGGTAGTTCTCTTGATTACTTTTTGGGGAACCTCCACACTATTTTACATACTGGGTATGCTAGTTTACATTTACACCAACAGTATGCAAGGGTTCTGTTCCCTTCAAATCCTTGACAGCACTTGTTATCTTGAGTTTTTTTATAACAGCCATTTTAACACGTATGAGGTGATAGCTCACTGTGGTTTTGAATTTGCATTTCCGCTGGGATTAGTATCTTTTAATGTATCTGCTGATCATTTGAATATTTTCCTTGGAAGAATATTCAGGTCCTTTGTCCAGTTTTTAACTGGATTGAGTTGTATGAGTTCCTTATATATGTTGAGATATTAACTCTTAGCAAATTTGTGGTTTCCAAATATTTTTTCTCATTCTGTAGGTAGGTTGCCTTCTCATTTTGCTGACTATTTCTTTTGCTGTGCAGAAGGCTTTAGTTTGATGTATAGTACTTAAGTATTTTTGTTTTTGTTGTGTGTGCTTTGGTGTCAAATGGTGTTAAATCCATAAATCCAAGACCAATGTCAAAGAAATTTTTCCCTATGCCCCTGAGTTGTCTTCCTTAATGTGATTTTAGATTTGGCCTACTAAATTTTTTGTTGAGAAATTTGCATCTGTATCCATCAGGGATATTGGACTAGAGTTTTCTTATCTTGCAGTACCTAGCTTTGGTATCAAGTTAATGCTGATCTCATAAAATAAGTTTGGAAGCATTCCCTCTTGTTCAATTTTTTGAAAAAGACAGGATAATTCTTCTTTAATATATATATACATATATATTCTTATTACATATTATATATTCTAATAACATATATACATATATACGTGTATGAAGCTGGTCGCTCAGTCGTGTCCAACTCTTTGCGACCCCATGGACTGTAGCCTATCAGGCTTCTCCATCCATGGGATTTTCCAGGCAAGAGTGCTGGAGTGGATTGCCGTTTCCTTCTCCAGGGGATCTTCCCGACCCAGGAATCGAACCTGGGTCTCCCACACTGCAGGCAGACACTTTACCGTCTGAGCCACCAGGGATAGACATACGTTATTCTTATAACAATATGAATCATGATCAGTCACTGTCAGAAGAAATATAGCTTGACCAATATAATGCTCTTGTCTATAAACATCTGCCTGTTACTGCTAGTCTAGGCTTTTTTTTTTTACTACTCCAATATCTTTCAATTAGAAAATCTGCTGAAATATTACTTTATAAAATATTATCACTAGTACAGTTCTATTTAATGTGAGCAAAATAAACACTATATAGAAATAGAGCTCATTTTAAATATATGTAGAAAAAAGAATAGGAGATTTTAAAGTATTCTTATACTAATACTCTACTTTGTACCTAATACTCTACTTTGTACCAAATACTCTGCTTATCCCTGAATTATGATCCAGCATTTACAGCCTGATATTTTGTCTTTAATTTCTTTTTAGTTGTGACCTATTTTTTTAACCTAATCTTGTACTAATTTTATATAATGCCAATACTTTGATTCACATTTCATAGATTTCTCACAATAGTTAAACTGTTAGGTAATGGTTTTAAATGTTTAATTTCTTTTTGTTCCTGTATTGCTGCTTGTGTTACTGCAGGATTTATCAACAAAAACGTATGTTAATGAGAAATCTGCTTTGTAAACACAGTAACTTTAGATTGATTCCTCATTTTTTAAACTTCCCATGCTTCCCAGGTGGTGCTAGTAGTAAAGGATCTGCCTGTCAATACAGGAAACCTAAGAAACATGGGTTGGATCCCTGGATCAAGAAGATTCTCTGGAGTAGGAAATGGCAACCCTCTCCAGTATTCTTCCTGGAAAATTCCATGGACAGAGAAGCCTGGAGGGATACACTCCATGGGGCCACAGAGAGTGGGACATGACTAAACAACTGAGCACCATATCCCAAGTACAGAATAATGTAATATACTTATTATCCATAGGATGTCAATCACTTGGAAAACAGCTTTCTATTTTGTGTGAAGTACAAATTTTCATGTGGACTTTTTCACCATAGTTGACAAGGTAGAAATCTTAATTAAAAAATCCAATGAGAAAACAAAAATAAGAATAAGAGAAAATGCTAACAATTATTTGATGTCTTTATAGGTTTTAGCATTTTAGTCAGGAATTTTGTGTTTTATATAGAGCAGAATTTGGTAATCAAGGCTATTAATAATATACAGATTGTTAGATCATGTCTTTCAGATGCTTCCACACTGAGGAATGAAAGCTAATATAGAACTCAGGTGAATAGAACATTTACCAATAATAAATGAATGCCACTGGTGTTTTATATAATATTAATCAGTTTGAGCAATCTCCTATATAACATTTGTGGGTTTAAAATAGCTAGGAAAACACACTGGAAAATCATTAAGTAGATCTTAAATGATAGCTGAGGTTCTGTTTATTTTTATTGATTTATTTTTAAAAATTTTATTCAATTTATTTAAACTAAAAATGACAAAAAAAAAAATGAAACAAAAGCAAAACCCAATAAACACTTTACCAGTGAAACCATCTGGTCTGGATTTTGTTGGTATGTTTTTAATAACTGACTCAATTGGTAAGTCTGTGGTGGTGCTTTTCTTTTGGGAGGATGTGTCTAATAGTCCCATGAGGCTAGAGGCTGTGCTCCAGGGTAAGGCAGTGTTGACATCCTTCCCTAGTTGGGCAGGGCTGTAGCTGAATTCTGAGGCTGTCCAAGGTCACTGCTCAGGCTCCCTGGTTGTGCAGGAAAGTGAAAGTGAAAGTCAGAAACACTCAGTTGTGTCTGACTCTTTATGACCCAATGGACTTTAGTCTGTGTCCATGGACTTCTCCAGGCAAGAATACTGTAGTGGGTATCCATTCCATTCTCCAGGGGATCTTATCAACCCAGGGACCAGATCCAGGGATGGAATCCAGGAATCAAACCCAGGTCTGCATTGCAGGCAGATTTTGTACTATCTGAGCCACTAGTTTTGTGGGGCTAGAGGCTGTACTCAGTGGTTGGGCAGGATTGTTCATTTGGTTTCCTGCCTAAATTGGCTACAAGATGGAATCAGAAACTGTCTATCTTCTCTAGCCTGGAGGGTCTGGAGGCTATATGCAACAGTTGGGTGGGACATCAATTTATTTATTTTTTTCCTTTGCCAAGGTGGGGGTCATAGAACAGGCTTCATGGCCAACAAAGATTGTATCAACTGAACTCCTTAGCCAGATGGGGCTATGGACTCAGTTCTACAGATGGGCAGAGCCTGTGGCTGAGATCTCTGCTTAATTGCAGCTTCAGGGAGGAATATGGTTGGCCAAGATATGAGTGTTGGTTGGCCAGAGGAACGACCCCATGTCCAAGGAGCAGTGGCTGCGCAGGCGCTGGAGGGCCTAGAGGAGCTATTCCACGTTCAAGGTTGGGAGGGACAGCAGTGAGGAGATAACCTCATTCAAGGTAAGGAGCAGCAGCTGCACTTTGCTGGAGTGAAGAGATACCCCATGCCCAAGGTAAGAGAAACCCAAGTAAGATGGTAGTGTTGCAAGAGGGCAGACACACTGAAACCATAATCACAGAAAACTAGTCAATCTAATCACACTAGGACCACAGCCTTGTCTAACTCAATGAAACTAAGCCATGCCCTGAGGGGCCACCCAAGATGGGAGGTCACGGTGGAGACATCTGATACAATGTGGTCCACTGGAGAAGGGAATAGCAAACCACTTCAGTATTCTTGCCTTGAGAACCCCATGAACAGTATGAAAAGGCAAAATGATAGGATACTGAAAGAGGAACTCCCCAGGTCAGTAGGTGCCCAACATGCTACTGGAGATCAGTGGAGAAATAACTCCAGAAAGAATGAAGGGATGGAGCCAAAGCAAAAACAATACCCAGCTGTGGATGTGATTGGTGATAGAAGGAAGGTCCGATGCTGTAAAGAGCAATCTTGCATAGGAACCTGGAATGTCAGGTCCATGAATCCAGGCAAATTGGAAGTGGTCAAACAGGAGATGGCAAGAGTGAACGTCGACATTCTAGGAATCAGTGAACTAAAATGGACTGGAATGGGTGCATTTAACTCAGATGACCATTATGCCTACTACTGCGGGCAGGAATCCCACAGAAGAAATGGAGTAGCCATGATGGTCAACAAAAGAGTCCAAAATGCAGTACTTGGATGCAATCTCAAAAACAACAGAATGATCTCTGTTCATTTCCAAAGCAAACCATTCAATATCACAATAATCCAAATCTATGCCCCAACCAGTAATGCTGAAGAAGCTGAATGGTTCTATGAAGACCTACAAGACCTTTTAGAACTAACACCAAAAAAGATGTCCTTTTCCTTATAGGGGACTGGAATGCAAAAGTAGGAAGTCAAGAAACACCAGGAGTAACAGGCAAATTTGGCCTTGGAATGTGGAATGAAGCAGGGCAAAGACTAATAGAGTTTTGCCAAGAAAATGCACTGGTCATAGCAAACACCCTCTTCCAACAACACAAGAGAAGACTCTACACATGGACATCACCAGATGGTCAACACCGAAATCAGATTGATTATATTCTTTGCAGCCAAAGATGGAGAAGCTCTATACAGTCAACAAGAACAAGACCAGGAGCTGACTGTGGCTCAGATCATGAACTCCTTATTACCAAATTCAGATTTAAATTGAAGAAAGTAGGGAAAACCGCTAGACCATTCAGGTATGACCTAAATCAAATCCCTTATGATTATACAGTGGAAGTGAGAAATAGATTTAAGGG
>SJYQ01001495.1:1306952-1350191 GCA_006410935.1 Redunca redunca
ATTCAGAGTAAATTAATTGAATTTATTTACTATTATTAAATTTATAAGTTAATGAATTTTGTTGTTAGACACAAACATAACACTCCACTGATCCTCAAGTTTATAGGTCTTCAATGTGTGTGCTTGGCAAATCTTAGTTGTTGATTTTATGATTATCATTATTAATATTTTAATCTGACAGCTCTTGGCATGATTGTTTCTTAATTAGCTTTATGCATCTTGTCATGTCTATTCTGTAATATTGTAAACCTAGTATATTGGGGGCAGCAAATTTGTAGCAGATCAGTATTTTGGATTTAGACTAGCTGGGCTGAACCACTTGCCAATTATGTGTCCTCAATAAAATTAAGTTTTAAAAGCTTTGGCTCCCTTACCTGCAGCCTGGGCACAATAGTAATAGCTACTTTATAATGCTGTTGCCTGAGTTCCATTATTAGAGCAATGGGAAACCGCTGAAGTGTTTTAAGGAGAATTTCTATTTACTCTTTTGAAAGAGTGTCTGACTTCTTTGTGAGGAATGGATGGCTGAAGGAAAAGTAGAGATTAGAAGATAAATTTGCAGGTTGTAGCATATTTGGGGGAGAGTGGTGGTTTCTGACTAGGGAGGTGTGTCAGAGAGTTGTGATTTCAGTGGTAGAATTCACAGAACCCAGTTGTAAATGGAAGATATGAGAAAGAATTAAGAAAGATCTCCGGGTTTCTGGATTAAGCAATAGTGTATATGACGTTGCGGCAAACTGATAATAAAGACTAGAAAGAAAAGGAACATATTTTGGCAGTGGTGACAGTGTTGCTGAATCAAAAGTAAACTTTTTCACTTTCACTATTGCTCCCTAGAGGATGAATTTTATTTTTATGACTCTACCAATATTTTTCCAGTCTAGCATAACACCCAGTGAATATGATATTATGGGAGGCCTCAGATATCTTTAAAAATAGCTTTTTATTGGATATTTATAACAATGTTATAAATATTGCTCTCTAATTTATTATTAATATATTTAAGGACCAATCAAGGGCTTCTCTGCTGTCACAGTGGTTAAAGAATCTGCCTGCTAAAGCAGAAGATGCAAGTTTGATCCCTGGGTTGGGAAGATCCCATGGAGCAAGGAACGGAAACCCTCTCTACTATTCTTGCCTGGAAAGTTCCATGGACATAGGAACTTGGTGGGCTATAGTCCATGGAGTCACAAAGAGTTGGGCATGACTGAGCATGCACACACAAGGATCTAAATAGCATGGTTCTGCAACAATCCATTGTTCTACTGTTTAAATATAACCCCTATTAAAGAGAGTTATGACACTTTTCTGTATGAAGGAATGATTCATACCTTTTGCTTTAAATTGCATTATTCTTCAGTTTCCAGTTAGATTGCTCCATGATTACTAATTAGAGTAATTTTTTCTTCTCTCCTGGTTAATGTCTTACCACTCTGATCACTGCTGCAAATTTTGCTGGATATCCTAAAACATGGAAGTGCTTGGATTATTCCTGTATTTGTAAATAATGTGATTTTCTGCTGCCTACCAAAAATGTCTAAGTTCTTTCCTGTATTTCAAAAACACCAAATGATTTATGATGAAAAGACTGTACAGGAATTGGTGGAAAATCAGACTTAAAATGAAATCCATAGACACTTTATTTTATATATCTTCTAAGCCAAAAATGGGAAATATATATGACTTGAGAAATTAAGAAAGAGGTCATGAAGATGAAACATGAAATACTATATTGTCTTTAAAAGTTCCAGATATAAATTTATTTAGCTTTTCCCATGTGCNGAAACATGAAATACTATACTGTCTTTAAAAGTTCCAGATATAAATTTATTTAGCTTTTCCCATGTGCTGGATCATAGCATTTAGCTCTTAAATATTGATAAATTTATGATTTTCCAGATGACACTCTGATCATCTGGATGCCAAGGACTATGAAGTTAACTTTCTATAGACTGTTCCTAGACAAAATAAATGCTCAAGAGGCATTTGTGACAGAATAAAGTGTAGATTGAGACTTGATATTAGTTTTATGCATTCAATGTATAAATGTTGCTGACATGTCAGTCACATGAAACTGTTTGTAATTGTCAGGATGATGTTATTATTTACCATTTACTAAAGGGAGCACCGGCTTGGCTCAGAGTCTTTTGCACTGTTTTCTTCAGGGTAATGGAACACTTGGAGTTTGTCAGCCAGCAAGGATGAATTTGTCTTTGGGTATAACCCCTTCTAGGTCATTCAGGTGTTGGTTAAAAAGGAAAAATGATTGTAATGCTGGGGAAAGGTACATAAACCCTCATGCTGAACTCAGTGTACTAAAAGCAAAGACTGCAGGCAACAGCCTTGAGTCCAGGCTTCTAGCGAACCCTTTATCCCATTGCTCCTTGCTCCCAACCTAACATCCATCTTAAGAGGTGAAGCAAGAGTTCGTGTCCCTAGCTCTTTCAAACTTGGAATTATAGCCCAACTCCCAGTCGGGCTGTCAATTACTGCCAATTTACAGGGCTAAGGGATAAACTTTATGGCCTCTTAGAAGCAGGGAAAGAAAAAATGTTGGAGTGAGTTTGAGCTTAGGAGATACTATCCATACGGATAGCTCACTTGCCATTCGTTAATTTTATAAAGCTCTGCCTTATAAAAATCTGCTATCACACTGACAGTTAAAGGAGAAATAGTAAAGGTCATTTAGTGCTCACCAATCAGTTTATGGATAAACTGTAACTTCCTCCCAAATGAGACCTCTAAACCAGTGGATCCCAAACTTTAGTGTATGTTAGAGTCACCTGGAGGGTGTGTTAAATCCCCTCAAAATTTCTGACTCAGAAGATGGAACATGGTTTTCAACAATTTGCATTTTAAACAAGTTCCAGGTGAGGATGGTGAGGATGCTACTACTAATCAGACTACAGTTTAGGAACTGCTGCTTTAAACACTGTTGTGAAATCCAGTTTTAAGATCATTTTATCAGTTGACATTACCATTAGAAAATAAAAACAACTATGTGAAACAGGTATTGAATCTAATATACAGAGGTGCATTACAGGAACAGAATCCATAGGCCAGAATTGGCTTTTCAGTGTCCACATATATTCCCGAAGAAAATGAGGAGGAATAAGATGATAGCCATGCCTGACATTAAAGAAAAGCTTATTCGTGCCTAATGCAATGGAGAATTTGTTTAAGAACCATTCACAGGCCTGACAGTCTGACCCTTCAGTGAGCCAAGTTCACGAAGTCCTTAGCTGTTGGCTAGATTAGTGCAAATAAAGTACAGTAGGTGATAATCACAGTCAGAAGTCATGTAAAATATTGACACACCTTCTACTGTTCTCAAAGTTAAAGGACAGAGCATTTGACCTAACCTTCCCTTAAGTTTCTTTTTGATTCTTTCCTCTATCTGTCTTCCTCTTGGAGGAGCTGATCCAGTTGCATAGCTGCAGTTTATTTTGATAGCAACCTGAATTTGAAAAATGATATGCTTAAGTGTTGGAAGAATATACTACAGTTGACACCAGTAGTTCTCAACTGGGGAAATGTTGACCCCTAGAGGATATTTGACAATGTGTGAAAATATCTTTTATGGTCACAACTAGGGAGGTGCAATTGGCATCTAGTAGGTAGAGGCCAAGGATGCTGCTAACTATTCTCCACCATACAAGACAGCTCTCCAACAATAAAGAATTATCCAGCCCAAAATGTCCATAGTGCCAGAGTTGAAAACCCTGGTTTATATCCAGGAAATAAATGGGCTGAAGAGAATCAATCTTTTCACATGCATGGCCTTGAATGTGTAAGAAATAATTAGGCTATAGTATAGAAATACAGAATCTAGCAGATTCTTTGTCACCTCCTGTTCCATCCTTAGGGTTTTACAGACCTGGCATCTTGCAACCTTATGCATGAAATGAATATCCTAGAATACTAAATCAAATTCTTGTCTAACGTAGAGTGCAATTTAATAGGTGCTCATTATGATCAAATATAAAAGACTCCAACTGACGTATTATTATCTCGTTGGTGGTGATACTGATAGCTGCCTTTCTTACAGGCAGACTCTAGGACTGACAGCCAAAGATCCACAAAAATAATCTTTCCAAATCTTACTCAAGCAATTCAAGTTGATTTTTCTTTTGTAATAAAGCTGACATATTAAAAAATATAAACACAGATTGCTCAAATGAAAGCATTTTGAATAGACTTCTCAACAGTTTTTTTTTTTTAATTTTACATGCTTCAGTGATACTGATTCTTTTTATCAGTCAAAGTAAATCAATATTTATGTCATCCAAGAAATCTGGCTAATGCTAGGAATTACTGAATAGGCAATTACATTTCAAATGCAAAATTTAACAAAATAGTGGTATAATGCAGGAGGCAAATGAAGTAGCAATACAGTAAAACCAAGTGCATTTCAAAGAGCCCACATATTTGAAGCTTTTCCACAATCCGTTTTCAAACCTTCTTTTTATATTCATAAATTCAAATTAAATAATAGAATTGATGAAAGAAATAAAAGATGCCATAAAGGTATCATCTTTCAACATAACATTCTTGGGTAGTTTATGACTACAAACAAAATGGCAGCTTTATCTGCTTTAACAGCTTTAGGGAACAAGGTTGAAAAGTACGTTCATGAGGAAATATGTCAAATTCATAAATGCTTAACATATCATAAGTAAAGACTTTTTTTTATAAAAGCATACATCTGTCTCCCCTACTCCACATTCTAACATGCATATTTAATCTAAAATATCTCCTTTCCTACTGTGGAACTAGAAAAATAATATGATTCAATAAAATCTTTCTTCTTTGAATTTACTTACTTGGTGATTATACTTGTCAAATTAGTTTGACAAATTATTCCTATAATATTCATCACAGGGCCTAGAATCTGTAAGTAACAGATAAACTCTGCTGAGTCATACCACTCTGTGTATGGTTTCACTTATTTATAAATTCAATGTCAACCTATAATTTTATACATTGATTTTTTCTAAAATCAAAAGTCATTCTTTATTACCTGGAAGAAAACATGCAATAAATCACACTTTATTTATACATTCATTTTATTGATAACAATTTTTGAATGTTTTCTTTCTGCTTTTCTTTCCTAGGGGCTCTTCCAGGCAACTAAAGTGGCCAAGTACATGATTTGCCCATGACTTCCCCAGTTTTAGCACTAAAGTTCCATGTAAGCATGAAAGGAGAAACTTATAGAGAAAGATATATAACCTTTTACTCCATCCAGTCATAAAGTCAAGAGTTATAATTTAGTGGGTAGAATAGGAGAGAAAAACACCATATGTATGTAAGTTTACAAAACAAAAGCAATTGCAAATACAATGATCCAAATAATCCTGAAGCTGAATTCTATGAAATCTTTGGACACAATTCTCCTTAACCCTTAGTGTCTAAATATCAGGAAAGTGACACAGGAATTATAGTTGACTCAAAGTTGTGGATTCTGAGCTTGCAGTCTCAGGTTATTTATTCAGTTCAATATCCTCTGCATTTATTTATGTTTTCTCTGGCCTCCAAACCTTCAGTTTTCAGTAAGGAAACTGTTACAACTAGGTTTTTGTATTCTACCCAGAGAATCCATGTCCTACTGATTCTAGCTTTACTCTCTTCCTAAATCTTAACCTTTTTCCTACTCTACACATCTAAAATCACCATGAATTCACAGGAAAGTACAGAGGCACAATAAATGGCAGAATTGGTAATGGAACAGTTGAGCATTCATTACAAAGTCAGATGAGTTCTTTGTCATTTATGAAGACAGGAGAGACTGACATTAAAATACGGTTCATTAAAAGTGAATTTTAGCCTGGCCATTTACAGTGCCAAAACATCTGGAGACTATTCTAATTTATACTGGAGTGCCTTCAAAAATATTTGAACTCTTAACTAAACACAGGGGAACTGGTAAGTTGAAAGCTGTGGGTATTGTACTGAAATGACGTATCTATTTATTTTAAAGAACACTGCCATATATCAGCCTAAGTACCCTTCAACACAAACTCAGTTATACTTTTTAAAAGTATTATTTTCTCCTCACCCTTCAGTTTTACCTTACCAGTTTTGCTGGGATATGTGTTGACAGATGATTCAGGGAAGTAAGTGGTTACATAAGCTAAACTAATCACCTGCACACTCGCATACAGATTGCTCATTCTTACCTAAATAAAAAACAGAATCAGAACTAAGTAAGGAGACATGGTGCAAAGGTAAACATCCACAGCAAAATTGTCCCTACTTGTCCTTGCAAAGCTAACCTATCTCAGGAGCTATCACAAACAACATCCATGCTTTCCTCTCTAATATTTGGATTGAGGCTGCTTATTTACATGATGGTTTATAATAGCTGTAACCTTCACATATTTTTTATCCCTCATAATACTTTCTTATTTAACTGATTCACTTTGTTGTACAGCAAAAACTAACACAACACTGTAAAGCAACTATGCGTTAGCTGCTCAGTTATGTTTAACTCTGTGATGCCACGGACTGTAGCCTGTCAGATTCCTCTGCCCATGGGATTTCCTAGGCAAGAATACTCAAGTGAGTTGCCATTTCCTTCTCCAGGGGATCTTCCCAACCCAGGGACTGAATCTGGGTGTCCTGCATTGCAGGCAGATTCTTTACTGTCTGAGCTACCAGGGAAGCCCTGTAAAGCAAATATACACCAATTAAAAAAAAAGTGAATCTTACAGTTAGCTTTAGGAAGTATGTGAGTCAACGAGATGAACACCAATTCATAAAGGAAAAAACACTTGGGCAAGGGCTCAAAGTGGTTTGATGTCTAATTCTTATTGAGTAGGAATATGTAACAAAATAATAGCTTGCTAATAGTTTCAGTATCCAATTTCAGATTTTATCACAATGGCAGACTTTATTGGCATTACCAATCTGATAAATCAAGTCTTTCTCTGTTTTCTCTCATTGGGCTATTCAAATTGACCCTTCTACTTACTTATTTCCACTCTCTTGGATAAAGTTTATGTCTCCCCTCCCAACTGCAAATTGTTTACATATTTTTCAAGAGCAACGACTTTGTGACTTCAGTGTATTTTTCAAATACCAAGCCTGGTACCTTACCCAGACAGGTGCTGAATGGATATTGAGATTAGGCACAGTATATCACTAGAGTTAGTCAAGGATGATTCTTGTTTTACATTTTATGTATAGTGTCATNATTGAGATTAGGCACCGTATATCACTAGAGTTAGTCAAGGATGATTCTTGTTTTACATTTTATGTATAGTGTCATTTAGATTACAGTTGAAAAGGAGATTTAGTTGTATATGTGTATATCCCCTTCCAATATTTGTTTAGAAACATACTTGGACTCATCATGAGCCACTATCAAGTTAAATGAATGACTATTCTTTTATTCATTCATTCATTCATTTAACAAATGCCTGTTGCTAAGCAGAGCCCTGAAGTATGCAGAGATGGTGAAGAATCTGCCTACAATGGAGGAGAGCCAGGTTCAATTCCTGGGTCAGGAAGATCCCCTGGAGAAGGGAATTGACAACCCAGTATTTTTGCCTGGAGAATTCCACTAACAGAGGAGCCTGGAGGGGTATAGTCCATGCAGTCACAAAGAGTCAGACATGACTGAACGACTAACATACTATTGATATGCATGCATTAATATAAAAGCACTATATGGCTTACTTGGACTATGGTTTATAAACACAACAGTGATCAGAACCCAGATTTTAATCCAAATCCTTCTGAAGCTTGGTCTGTTTCATCTCTAACCTCTTTTGTCTTCCAAAACTTTAGGACTATTCCAGAATGTTAAACTATACACTGAGTCAAATTAGTTTGTTATCTATGTTATATAGTGACAAGTGAAATTTATATTCATATTTCTCTTCTTTTGCTGCTTCAAATTCCCCTTGTTATAACTTCTATTCAATGCTAAGGATGACACATACTGTGTATAAAATATTCACACATATACCAGTCAATATTACATTTTATTTGCATGTATATCCTGAGCTGATATTCATCCAGCACATGCTGATATGAACAGACTGTTTGTATATGCTGTCAATTCTTATTGTCTAATGTTTGTGCCATATCATTTTCTACAGCACCCCCATGTCCTATTATCAGTGTGTCCAAGGGGAGCCAAGACTATTCTATTTCTCATGGTCAATGAGGCAGTTAAGGGGCCAGTTGCCAATCACTGGGGCAGATAAGATCAGTTCAGTTGCTCAGTTGTGTCCGACTCTTTGCAACCCCATGGACTTTAGCACACCAGGCCTCCCTGTCCATCACCAACTCCAGTGCTTGCTCAAACCCATGTCCATCGAGTCAGTGATGTCATACAGCCATGTCATCTTCTGCTGTCCCCTTCTCTTCCTGCCTTCAATCTTTCCAAGCAGATAAGATAGGATCGACTAAATCAGGTAGACCATTTTATTTTTTACTTTTATTTGCATAGCACTTCCTTTTTTTCTGGTAAACACACCTAGTTTTCTTCCAGGGAACTCTTTCACTGACCATGGGTGAAATTTTGGTAGGACTTTGATCAAAGTGCTCTATTGACTTCCCTTGTGCCCTGCCAATGGGGAGGCATGCTGTTCAAACATAACCAGTCCAGCTGTCACTCTTAGAAATTTGAATCTTGAGCAAAGAAACAGAAAAACTAAAAATAAATTAACAAGTTATTAAGTAACTAAATAGTTTGTCTCACTGACAACATTTTGACAACACTATTTATTAATTTCTATTGCATGAATTCACAACTGTAGGTGTTTTGGTGCTTCCTAAGGGTTGTTTCCCTTACTCCACACCCCTAAGCACTCCATCAGTAGTTGACTTATGAGCTCCAAAAACATATGTTGAAGTCCTAATTCACAGTACTTGTGAATGTGGCCTGATTTTAAAAGAGGATCTTTGTAGATGTAATCAAATTAAGATGAAATCATGAAGGTGGGTTCTAATCTGACTATCATCCTTAAAAGAAGAGAAGAGACCCAGAAACAAATACACAGGCAAGAAATCATGTGATGTCAGAGGCAGAAATTGGAGTGATGGCTTTACAAGACAAGAATTACATGCAACATCAGAAGCTAAGAAACGGGCTGAGAATAGAGACCTTTTCCCTTAGAGAATTCAAGAGAGAGCATGCCAAACCTAGATTTCAGATTTCTAGTATATAGAAAGAAAGAATAAATGTCTTTTGTTTTTAAGCCAACCAGTTTGTAGTTCTTTGTTATCTCAGTTCTAGAAAACTAAAAGAGCCAGTTACTCCAAAATCTTCAAGAAAAAAATAAAACACCTTAACAATTATCTTAGAATACCTGACAGTCATTATAGGTTGCAACTTAATTTTATTCAGATATAATTTGGATGATCGTATAGATTCAAGGAAGTTGGGTCTCTCCTCCAGCCTACTCATAGTAATCCTACTCTAAGTTGCCCCTCACTGACCTAAAAAACTCATACAATCTAGCTCTGGTCAATGACTCACAAGGGGAATCTGCTAAGAGCCTTCTGGAAATGGGTTTTTCTTCTAAGGAAAGAGACTGCCATGTAAGAAGAGATGTGTTTCCACCCACCTCTTTACCCTCTGCTACAGAAATTGTCTCAGAGTACTACAGATATCTTGTAACCATGTGGTAAACATCACCAATACATTGAGTGATATCAGAAGTGGAATGAACTTGTGTGCTTGTGTAGGACACTGCAAAAACCCTGGTATCCATAGGCTCAGAAATTATATGAGCTGAAAAAGAAAAACCTATTATATTAGCCATGTTTTATTGTGTATTCTAATATTTTAGTCAAAGCATCTTAACTGTACAATACCATAGTCTGGGAATTCTCTAAGAACTTTAATCCAGAAAATCAGTTGGCTAACAAAAGTGGCATTAGTGATCAGATGCTTGAAGGTAATTTCTGATCAGTGCAAGGGCTATTTGTGTTTGTTGTTTGGTTTTATAGTACATGCTGTGGATGTCTACTTACCACAACTAAAAGTAAATAAGGGTTACAGATACTGAATCAGTTATGCTGGTATCTCTAAAAGATCCTGAAAGCTGGACTTTCCTTTAGTCTTTTCCTAATACTTCCAAGGTCCCTGGGCCACAGACTTTGAGTATTTTTAGCTTCTTTTCAGGGGAGAATAAGAGAAAAAACTGAGGCAGGAAAATAAAAAGAGAGTGATAAAACCAAATGAACACCCACCTCCCAGAGTAATGGAAATAAAAGCAAAAATAAACAAATGACACCTAATTAAACTTAAAAGGTTTTGAGCAATGAAGGAAACTATTAGCAAGGTGAAAAGACAACCTTCAGAATGGGGAAAAATAATAGAAAATGAAGCAACTGACAAAGAATTAATCTCAAAAATGTACAAGCAGCTCATGCAGCTCAATACCAGAAAAATAAATGACTCAATCAAAAAATAGGCCAAAGAACTAAACAGACATTTCTTCAAAGAAGACACACATATGGCTAACAAGCACATGAAAAGATGCTAAACATCACTTATTAGATAAATGCAAATCAAAACCACAATGAAGTACCATCTCACGCTGGTCAGAATGGCTGTAAAAGTCTACAAACAATAAATGCTGGAGAGGGTGTGGAGAAAGGGAATTCTTTTACACTGTTGGTGAGAATACAAACTAGTACAGCCACTATGGAGAATAATGTGGAAATTCCTTAAAAAAACTGGAAATAGAACTGCCATACGACCCAGCAATCCTGCTGCTGGGCATACGCACCAAGGAATCCAGAACTGAAAGAGACATGTGTACCCAAACGTTCATCGCAGCACTATTTACAATATTCAGGACATGGAACAAACCCAGATGTCCATTGGCAGATGAATGTTTAAGAAACATACACAATGGAATATTACTCAGCTATTAAAAAGAACACATTTGAGTCTGTTCTAATGAGGTGGATGAAACTGGAGCCTATTATACTGAATGAAGTAAGTCAGAAAGAAAAGCACCAACACAGTATATTAAAGCATATATATGGAATTTATAAAGATGATAACGATGACTCTATATGTGAGACAGCAAAAAAGACACAGATATAAAGAACAGACTTTTGGACTCTGTGGGAGAAGGTGAGGGTGGGATGATTTGAGAGAATAGCATTGAAACATGTATGTTACCATATGTGAAATAGATGACCAGTCCAAGTCTGATGCATGAAATAGGGCACTCAAAGCCAGTTCACTGGGACAACCCAGAGGGATGGGATGGGGAGGGAGGTGGGATTGGGGTTTGGGATGAGGGGACACATGTACATCTGTGGCTGATTCATGTCAACATATGGCAAAACCCGGGATATTCTAAAGTAACTAGCTTCCAATATAATAAATAGATTAATTTTAAAAAAGGACAGTTCTAACATAATGCAAACTTGGCATTGATCAAGAGTTTAAAATTTTATTTCTGAATATGGATATGTAATCTTGAATCACAATATTTTTCACTAAAAGTTTTGCTTGGTAAGGAAGTCTCTCATGTATTTTAAAAACACACAATTTAGTTTGGGAAGAGGTACTAGGAAATATCCTTGTCAGTCAGAAAGCCCTTGTCCTTTCAAGTAAACCAAGCTAACTGTAGGTTAGGAATAGATTTTACTTTTTTTACATCTGTGTTCATTGTATGCTTGCATTCTTTCTCATAATTGCCTCCTCCTGCAATTCCAAATACCATGGGAATGTTCACAGCAGGAAGTGGTTAGTGGGATAGAGGAGCAGCTATGCCTGTACTGATATACCAGAAAAAAATTTGAAAATCCACTTTCCCCAAAATATTTTCCCATTAAAGTCATTAAATTTGGACAGTACTCAAGACTATTTTTACTTGCAAGGTAGAACATCAAAGCCAGAAACATAATTCTTACAAGTGAGTAATACTAATCACTGCCTATTATTATCATTTGCCTTGATTCATGGACCTAACATTCCAGGTTCCTTTGCAATATTGCTCTTTGTAGCATCAGACCTTGCTTCCATCAGCAGTCACATCCAAAACTTGGTGTTGTATTTGCTTTGGCTTCATCTCTTCATTATTTCTGGAGTTATTTCTCCACTGATCTCCAGTAGCACAGGAGATGGCAAGAGTGAACATCAACATTTTAGGAATCAGCAGACTAAAATGGACTGGAATGCATGCATTTAACTCAGATGACCATAATATCTACTACTGTGGGCAAGAATCCCTTAGAAGAAATGGAGTAGCCATCATAGTCAGCAAAAGATTCTGAAATGCAGTACTTGGATGCAATCTCAAAAAGACAGAATAATCTCTTTCATTTCCAAGGCAAACAATTCAATATCATGGTAATCCAAGTCTATGCCCTGACCAGTAATGCTGAAGAAGCTGAAGTTGAATGGTTCTATGAAGACCTACATGACCTAGCTAACCTAGAACTAGAATTAACAACTAGAACTAGCACCTAAACTAGTGACTTAGAACTAACACCAAAGAAAGGAATGCAAAAGTAGGAAGTCAAGAAACACCAGGAGTAACAGGCAATATTGGCCTTGGAGTACAAAATGAAGCAGGGCAAAGGCTAATAGAGTTTTGCCAAAAGAATGCACTGGTCATAGCAAACACCCTCTTCCAACAACACAAGAGAAAACTCTACACGTGGACATGACCAGATGGTCGATACCAAAATGAGATTGATTATATTCTTTGCAGCCAAAGATGGAGAAGCTCTATACAGTCAGCAAAAACAAGACTGGCTCTGTCTGTGGCCTAGATCATGAACTTCTTATTGTCAAATTCAGACTTAAATTGAAGAAAGTAGGGAAAACCACTAGACCATTCAGGTACGACCTAAATCAAATCCCTTATGATTATACAGTGGAAGTGACAAAAAGAGTCAAGGGATTAGATCTGATGACAGAGTGCCTGAAGAACTATGGGTGGAGGTTCATGAGCTATTTCAAATCCTAAAAGATGATGCTGTTAAAGTGTTGCGCTCAGTATGCCAGCAAATTTGGAAAACTTGGCAGTGACCACAGGACTGGAAAAGGTCAGTTTTCATTCCAATCCCAAAGAAAGGCAATGACAAAGAAGGCTCAAGCTACTACACAATTGCACTCAACTCACACGATAGTAAAGTAATGCTCAAAATTCTTCAAGCCAGGCTTCAATAACACATGAAATGTGAACTTCCAGATTTTCAAGCTGGTTTTAGAAAAGCCAGGGAAACCAGAGATCAAATTGCCAACATCCAGTGGATCATCGAAAAAGCAAGAGAGTTCCAGTAAACCATTTATGTCTGATTTATTGACTATGTCAAAGCCTTTGACTGTGTGGCTCACAATAAACTGTGGAAAATTCTGAAAGAGATGGGAATACCAGACCACCTGACCTGCCTCTTGAGAAATCTGTATGCAGGTCAGGAAGCAATAGTTAGACCTGGATATGGACCAACAGACTGTGTCCAAATAGGTAAAGGAGTATGTCAAGGCTGTATACTGTCACTCTGCTTATTTAACTTATATGCAGAGTACATCATGAGAAATGCTGGGCTGGATGAAGCTGGAATCAAGATTGCTTGGAATAGTATCAATAACTTCAGATATGCAGATGACACCACCCTATGGCAGAAAGTGAAGAACTAAAGAGCCTCATGAAGAAAGTGAGAGAGGAGAGTGAAATAATTGGCTTAAAGCTCAACATTCAGAAAACGAAGATCATGGCTTCTGGTCCCATCACTTCATGGCAAGTAGATGGGGAAACAGTGGGAATATTGGCAGACTTTATTTTGGGGAGCTCCAAAATCACTGCAGGTGGTGACTGCAGCCATGAAATTAAAAGACGCTTGCTCCTTGGAAGAAAAGTTATGACCAACCTAGACAGCATATTAAAAAGCAGAGACATTATTTTGCCAAGAGTTCCATCTAGTCAAGGCTATGTTTTTTCCAGTAGTCATGTATGGATGTGAGAGTTGGAGTATAAAGAAAGCTGAGCACCGAAGAAGAATTGATGCTTTTGGACTATGGTGTTGGAGAAGACTCTTGAGAGTCCCTTGGACTGCAAAGAGATCCAACCAGTCCATCCTAAAGGAGATCAGTCCCGACTATTCATTGGAAGGACTGATGTTGAAGCTGAAACTCCAATACTTTGGCCACCTGATGAGAAGAGATGACTCATTGGAAAAGACCCTGATGCTGGGAAAGATTGAAGGTGGCAGGAGAAGGGGACAACAGAGGATGAGATGGTTGGACGGCATCACTGACTCAATGGACCTGAGTTTGACTAGACTCCGGGAGTTGGTAATGGATAGGGAGGCCTGGCGTGCTGCAGTCCATGGGGTCGAAAAGAGTCAGACATGACTGAGTGTCTGAAATAAACTGACTGATTATCTATCATAAACCAAAACAAGATATTCTAAGTAAGGTAGAAAGAACAGATTCAGGGTGTTTAAATAGAGGTTTCTGCCATATGTATATTATTAAAAGTGTCCAGAGAGTTTCTTATCTGAATATTTTGGTTAATATAAACTTTGTTTGTCATAATTTCACACACAGTTAATGTTATCTGCATGACCTAGATGAGTCCAGATAAAATAAACACTTGATTAATGTGTTTTAATGGCTAGACTAGTGCTTATTTGCATGTTGGCATTATAAAGTGCTTTTTAATATAAAACCTGAGATGCAACAAGACAGGGCAAAACTTTTTAATTTACTGAATGCTGCATTTAACATTTTTACAAAATTATCAAAGGAAAGTATATGGAATTACATATTGATATTTACTTAATAAGATTTCACAGTGTATATAAATATATAAATAGATGTACATTTGTTACAATATCATATTTGGGGTATCATAGATGCTGAGCTATCTTTCATGGTCATGTTTTATTTTTATCGCAGGCAATATTTCATGGTGCCCTATTATCATAGGAATACTTCCTCCAGAGAAAATGTGCTTAAGCCATTATGCTAAATGTATGTTAAGTATTATATCTTGTGTTATGGTTTTCTATATGATTTATCTTATCAAGTAGGAAAACAAAGAATGAATTGTGTCCTCTTTATATAATGTTTACTTAAAGTTTCATAAAGTGCAGTGTATTTACTTCCTTGGACTCTGTTTTGTTCTTATTCTCAACCATAGTAAATATTTGCACTTGCAGACTGCCTGTAGCTTACATGTGCTGGAGAGTGAATAGATAAAAGGATGAAATCATAGAAGAAGACCAAACTTTAGCAGCAACCTTCATGCAAATGCAATGCACACAAGAGATTCTGATTTATATTCCTATTATGTAAAATTATTTCATTTCTGGCTTTTCACAATTTCAAGGAACTCCTGTTTACCAAGGCAGAGTCATGAGGCTCACCAAGCAGCTGTGTGAGACTGCAACCATCTGAAACCCAGCTGTGACTGTGGAATTTCAAGTATATTAGGATGAGGGAAAACTTGCTGAAAATCTTTTCCAGTATCTATGCTTGAATTCAGTCTATGAAGGTTTTTAGGAAAAATTAGAGATGATGACTCAGCTTGTTGTATCCATGCTTTGCAGGCAAAATTTGTATTTTTGAAAAATAATATAGGCTAAAAATGCCAGGTATAATCATCACTTATAAATCAAACCTGGCAAGTCCTTTTTATCCATTGACTTCTTATTCATAAAATAAGAAATATTTTTATGTATCACTCACTTTCTTCAAACTATCAGAACACCCCTTGACCTGATGAGAAAGAAAGGTGAAAGTTGTGATGGTATTATTTTGGATAGATAGGATACCTACAAGATACTATCCTTTTTAGGATAGATAAAGAAGGTGGTTTGACTGTGAATAAGCAAGTATTGCTACATCCTGAAAGCCCCAAATAGAAGGAATGTTTTCAGCAATGGTTCATTGAGGTGGAAGAGGACAAACAATTTGATTGAAGCTCCTGGTGCTGGGAAAGATTGAAGGCATGAGAAGAGGGCTACAGAGGATGAGATGGTTGGATGGCGTCATTGACTCAATGGATAATAGTCTGAGCAAACTCTGGGAGACGGTGAAGGACAAGGAATCCTGGGGAACCATGGGATCACAGAGTTGGACACAACTGAGCAACTGAACAGCCACAGCAGCAATCTGTGAAGTGACCAATTTTCATAAAACTATAAAAAATATGTTAATCTAATCCAGGGTGATATTTTAAGCTGTTTATTGCCAGAGGCATGAGCAGGGGCAAAAACAGGTAGGAGGCAGGAGGAGATCAAATCTAAATGCCAGGGCAAATGGGTGGGAGGACAGATTCTGGGGCAGGTGAAGATAAATTGGCTGAATGTTCTCAAAACTAAAGAGGAAATTAGGAAATTTTATGTTTATGGAGAAGTTCATCTATTCTTAGAAAATGTTCAGAAATGAGGAAATGCTGGTTATCTAAAATCATTCCATAAATTCAATATTTGGCAAGTTGATTTTCATTGAATGGCTTTTAACAAATTGATGATGGCTAAATTTGGTAGTGTCAAAAGCCACTAAATACTCTGGATTAAACTTTTCTGTATGGGAAGTATCCCTTACAATAGTGCTAAATAACTTTAATCCAATCAGATCAACAATGTGCTCTGAACTAGGGGAGAGGGTGGGAGGTCAAGTTCACCTGGGTCAGAGGGAAGAGATTTTTGACCTCAGGTCTTTCACAGGTGGTAAATTATTGTAATAACAGAAAAAAGTACTGAACAACTAAATGTCTGGTTATAGGACAAAGTGAAATAATATATGGAATGCTGACTTAGGGATTTATATGATAATAAATATTTATCAGCATGGAAAGATATACAATAGAATGTGAGAGGAGAAACTATCTGATGTGCTCACTATTAACCTAGCACAGTACCTGGAATAAAGGAAAAGGGATCAGATTATCAAAGATAATACATTTTCTGTAAAAAAAACTTCTTGAAAAATTTTCACAAGGTTTTAATAGCATAAGTATTTTTAAAATTATTTATCTGTAATTTCTAATTTATATCAATAATGTTTTAATTTTAGAGAAAAAATAAACTTATACTAAAGGAATTACATCATTTTGAAATAGTTTGCAAACTTTTTACTCTCTTTTGATATCATTGAATTCCGACTGTATATGTNTGTGACACTTTTTTTTTTTTTTTTTTTTACCATTTGGCTAATAGAGTCCATTGGACAAGCTAGAGCAGGCAGTTATGCAAATATAAGCAGATAAGGGGAGGCATGGCATGGGTAATGTGGCAGGAAACCATGTATTTTGGGATGACAGAGGTTCTAAAGACAGAAAGAAAGGTGGAGAAAGATGGGCATCTCCAGTTGTAACCTTTTGCTCATTATGGCTTCATAACGATAAAATTACCTTGCAAATAAGAAGTGCCAATTATGCCCTGACACCAGTATACTTCTGACCAAGTCTGACTAAATAAGGCCCAAAATCCCTCCTCCCCTTGGGAAAGTGGAGATGGGTTGAAAATCAGGTAATATGACCCGAAACCCGACCCTCTGCTATGAATATCCCACTTGATCATTTTCACACTCCATAGAACCAGTGTGCCAAAGAAACTCAGAGCAGTTGCTCATCTGAACCTGCCCCGTCTACCTCCTGAGAGTGTGCGTGCTGTGTAGGCTCAGTCGCTCAGTTGTGTCTAACTATTTGTGACCCTGTGGACTATAGCCCACCAGGCTCCTCTGTCCATGGAATTGTCCACTCAATAATACTGGAGTGGGTTGCCATTTCCTCCTCCAGGAGATCTTCCCAATGCAGGGACTGAACCTGCATCTTTTGCATCTCCGCACTGGCATGCAGATTCTCTACCACTGTGCCACCTGGGAAGCCTTCCTTAGAATGTAGCGTCGCTTAAAAAATTCTGGTTAAGGAGATGGATGGAACTGGAGCCGATTATACAGAGTAAAGTAAGCCAGAAAGAAAAACACCAATACAGTATACTAACGCATATATATGGAATTTAGAAAGATGGTAATGATGACCCTGTATGCGAGACAACAAAAGAGACTCAGATGTGTAGAGCGGACTTTTGGACTCTGGGGGAGAGGGAGAGGGTGGGATGAGATGGGAGAATGGCATTGAAACATGTATACTATCATGTAAGAAACGAATTGCCAGTCTATGTACGAGGCAGGATGCAGGATGCTTGGGGCTGGTGCACGGGGATGACCCAGAGAAGTGTTATGGGGTGGGAGGTGGGAGGGGGTTTATATTTGGGAACCTATGTACACCGTGGTGGATTCATGTCAATCTATGGCAAAACCAATACAGTATTGTAAAGTAAAATAAAGTTAAAATAAAAATTAAAAAAAAAAATTCTGGCTTTGCTTTCTTGGTCTCTCTCTGAACTCCTTCTGCTATGAAACAAGAACCTACTGTCTAGTATCAGACATATAGAGCAATAATCATGCTGCCCCCACCTCACCAAAAACAACAAAATTCAATTCCATATATTCATCCAGTGCATGTGTGCATGCTAAGTCTCTTCAGTTGTGTCCAACTATATGCTACCCTATGGACTGTACCCTTCCAGGCTCCTCTGTTCATGGGAATTCTCCAAGCAAGAATACTGGAGTGGGTTGCCACACTCTTCTCCAGGGGATCTTCTTGACCCAGAGATTTAACCCACAGGTCTTATGTCTCCTGCACTTCCAGGTGGGTTCTTTACCACTAGTGCCACCTGGGAAGCCCATATTCATCCTGTAACTGATACTTAAAAAGCAGCATGTTGTATATAGCTTTCTGCTTAGATCTATTAAAGGTACGCATGTCAAGATGATTTCAGTTACATTCTGCTTTTATACATATATGTTATTATGCAAAGGACAGGTGGGAAAAAAGTGGGTATTGCATATCAGATAAATAGTGATTATTAATAAGAAATCCTTTGCTCAAAAAATCCATTTGGATAGGAGGTAAGAATATAAAAGTTTAAGAGTGCTAGAAAATATTCCTTATAAAGGTTGTAGTCATTCAGGAGTCATTGTTAGCATATAGATTTTAGTATACTGGTTCATTCATATAGATTCATGAATAGCTAAAAATGGGTGTTATACTTATTCTCTACTTAACTTTGTGCTCAGCTTCTAAACGTATCTTCAGGTCTTCAAGGTAAATTCTGGTTTAGTAGAAACCTTAATTTGGGATGCTTTCCTTAGTTTCAAAGCATTAAGACATTCTCCTGAGTGATGTTATTAAAATAATAAAATATATCCCCTGCCCCAGTCCACTGTAATCCATTGCTTTGTTTAAGGGAAAAATATTTGTATACCATCCTCTGCTAACTTTGGTTTAGGCTTCCCTGGTGGCTCAGAAGTAAAGAATTTGCTTGCCAATACAGGAGGCACAGGTTCAATCCTTGGGTCAAGAAGATCCCCTGGAGAAGGAAATGACAGCCCACTCCAGTATTCTTGCCTGGGAAATCCCATGGAGAGAGGAGCCCGGTGGGCTACAGTCCATGGGGTCAGAGTGATTTGTATACTGTCATATTTTCATACACAGTGATCATTTGAAGAAAGACATTTGCAAAGAATCAGTTTGGGCTCAAATATATAGAACTATTTATTTTTCTCATAAAGACAGCATATTTTGGAAAAAAATATTAGTAGAAAAAACCAGATATTCCTATTAGCAAAGGCCTCTGGGTATGGTCTGGAGGCAAGAGAGTGAGAAAAGAGGAACTGATGATGTTCCATGTAATAATGCCAAGACCTATATCTATTGCCGATAGGAAATTAAGCTTGAAGTGACCAAGTACACTCTCACGTGATTCTCCTAAAAACAGTTATTTTAGACTAATGAAAATGAACTGTGGAAAATAAAGATTCGATAACCTATGTGTGTGAAACAATAAGTAAATAAATGACTCTAGGGCAGTACCAGTACCTGAAGGAAAGAAGTGAAGATCTGCATTTTGAGGGATTGAAAGCAAATGCCCAAGTGACCCTCCCCATTATCATTATCTTTTCTTTTGTTTTATTTTCTTCATTGTATTCTTTATTAGTATACAAAAAACTATTGACAGCTTATCTCTTGTTTATTATCTGTCGTCTCCTTGAACTAAAATGTAAGTTTTATGAGAACAGGCAGTCTGTCTACATTGATTGTTGATACATCCCCTTCTCTCTAAAGATGTTTGGAAGAAGGTAGTTGATCAAAAAGCATATGTCATTTGATATATGTATGATTAATACTATAAGGAATTAAGGAACAGGGCAATTAAGAGGAGTGGAGGTAACTTTTGAGTTTCCCTGGTGGCTCAGAGGGTAATGAATCTTCCTGCAGGGCAGGAGAACCGAGTTCAATTCCTGGGTCAGGAAGATGCCCTAGAGAAGGGACAGGCTATCCACTCCAGTATTCTGGGCTTCTTTGGTGGCTCAGAGATAAAGAATCAGCTGGCTTCAATCCTTGGATTGGGAAGATCCCATGAAGGAAGGCATGGCAACCCACTCCACTATTCTTGCCTGGGCAATCCCCATGGACAGAGGAGCCTGGTGGGCTACAGTCCATGGGGTCACACAGACTCAGATGCAACTGAGTGACTAAGTACACATGAGTTCGGTGTCATTATTTGCATATTAGACATATAATGCTGCAGGACCAGAGCATGACAACTAAAGCAAAGAGTAGAGCGTTCTGGTAGGGATGAGAGCAGTTTGTAGGAAAAGGAAGTTCAACAAAGCAACTCTGGTTTTGGCAGACTCAGATACAGATGTTGGAAACCATTCTAGAGGAAGAAGACCTATGAAGCAGAGGAAATGGATTTCTGATTTACTTTTAAAAGAGATGAACTGCTCAGCTTAACCGTAAATTCTCATAGGACCTAACTTTTAATTTCTGAGCTCTAAAGAAAGGTTATCCAATCCATATTTCCTGGACTGTGTCTAAGCTATGTTTTCATTGCACGGCAATTGTAGTTTGCAAAGTACATCTGTATAATCCTAAGCATTTCTTGGCTTGCAGTCTGGAAAATGTCAGTGGCTTATATCTCATGGGAAATGTTGTAAACATTTTAATTAGATACCATTCTGCTTCTGTCTTATTTTCTGGAGAAACACGGCTCCTATTACCTTCTACCTCCTGAGAGAATGCTTACACATACGATGTATAAAACATAGGTCACTTCAACACTACTGTCTGTGGGTGTGAATACAGTCTGTGTCTATGCAAAAATATGTACATTTACAATGTATGCATGTGAACAATATGTTTGTATGTACACGAACAGAATAGGGGTGCATGTATGGGTTCATATATAAACATTCCTGTTGTGTGATGTCTTTAGGATAAAAATCCTGATAGAATGAGTTGCTGAAAACCTATCATAATTTGCTAGAAAGTAGAAACCTAAGTACAATTTAGGCTTTAAATTTCAGGTGATAAAAAGATCTGGAAGTCAGTAAGCATTAAGTGGGGTGTTCTGAATATATTTGTTCATTACACACCAGAAGAGCAAATGATGTTACACAGAGTCAGAGAGACATCAAAGTGACTTGGAATGAGAAAAGAACACTGCAAGCTGCAAAGATTTGCAAGATGTTACTCCAGACTGAATAACTCAAACATTGCGGAACACAGTACATTATATTGTATTCTGCTTATGAAAGAGACCAAAGAAACAAGTATTTGTTTGCACTGGAAATACGATAAAAATATAATGAAATATAAGCACTTTGGGCTTAACATGCAATGACCTCCAATCAAGCCACTGAAAGTATTCCTGAAAAGTTTTAAGGAAAATAAAAATGAGTTTTGCACATAGTAACTTGGCATTACTGGGACACTGTATTTGTGAGAAATATTCTTGAGTGTCTTATAAGTACTCTTAAAGGAGTTTTTCAAGGATCTATGTCATACATATCCAGGATTGTTCACCATCAGCACAATCTGTGATCATGGAAAAGAGTGTATCCAATAACCTAGATGGCAACCCTGCTTGGATATTTGAGGCACATGCCAACTGTGGCATGCCCAAAGAAGAGAAAAAAACAAATAAACATAATTTTTAAAACCACTTAAATCTTCTCTTTAGCCTCAAACCTTGCTTTTCCCCAGTCTTTCAAATCTCAGTAAATGTCAGTGTCACCTACCCCACTGTATATGCCAAAAGTATCAGCATTATCATTATCTCCTTCTTTTTCCCCATTACCCTGTCTTCTATCCATTATTAACTCATTTTGATCCTACCTTTAATTTTTTTTTGCTGTATGAAACAGATATTTATTTACTATATCAAAAAATACCTTAAATTCTCACAATTTATTTTCCATATAGCTGCCCCAGTATTCTGTTTGAAATGTTAATTCAGATTATATCTATTTCCTGATTAAAATCCTCCAGGGGTTTCTCATTACAAAATACAGGCACCTTACCACTTATAATGTTGTACCGGTCTATATTCTCCAACTATACACCTACTCTAATTTTTATTACGTGAAGGACTGATGCTGAAGCTGAAACTCCAATACTCTGGCCACCTGATGTGAGAAACTGACTCATTGGAAAAGACCCTGATGCTGGGAAAGATTGAAGGTGGCAGGAGAAGGGGACGACAGAGGATGAGATGGTTGGATAGCATCACCGTCTCAATGGACATGAGTTTGAATAAACTCTAGGAGTTGGTGATGGACAGGGAGGCCTGGTGTGATGCAGTCCATGGGCACAAAGAGTCAGACATGACTGAGCAACTGAACTGAACTGATTCTTCTCTGGATACCTTTTAAAATTCTGCTTTTTAAAAAGGCCAAGACAGGGAGATTCCAGTCTCTTCCACTGAATGCAAGTATAACTTGTTGGAAAGAATACAGATATCTGAGGATTCAGAAAAACAAATGGTAACAGGTGGACTGGGAAATAAGAGCAGAATTCAAAGTGCCACTAAACTGGTGGTGAATTTCCTATTTTCTCTGCTCCTATATTGCTTGACCTAGCCTGAACTCAAAGGGAGGACAAAACCGCATACTAAAGATAGAGTTTAAGGAGTTTCCAAGAACTGTACAAGGGACTTCTGAAATGCAGAGAAACTAGGAGGATTTCCTGTAGGTATTTGTCTTCCTCTTTTCTATCGTCTCTTGTACTCTCTAGCCCCTGGAGAACTCTGTAACTGAAGCTGCAGCTTGGTAGTTGAACAGGCACCTAAAACTCCGAGAGAGGGAAACCTTAACAGTGGAGCCTGGTGATGAATCTGTTGCTCGTTGCTTTCTTTCTATTTTTTTATCATTGCTTTTAGTTGTTGTTGTTGTTATATTTTCACTGTGTGCTCAGTTGCTGAGTCACGTCCAACTCATTTTGACCCACAGTCTGAGGCCCACCAGGCTCCTCTGTCCATGGAATTATCCAGGCAAGAATACTGGAGTGGGTTACCATTTCCTACTCCAGGGGATCTTCCTGATCCAGGGATCATACCTGCATCTCTTGTGTCTCCTGCATTGGCAGATGGATTCTTTACTGCCACACCACCGGGGAAGCCCTGCTGCTGCTGCTGCTAAGTAGCGTCAATCTGTCCGACTCTGTGCGACCCCATAGATGGCAGCCCATCAGACTCCCCTGACCCTGGGATTCTCCAGGCAAGAACACTGGAGTGGGTTGCCATTTCCTTCTCTGATGCATGAAAGTAAAAAGTGAAAGTGAAGTCACTCAGTTGTGTCCGACTCTTAGCGACCCCATGGACTGCAGCCTACCAGGCTCCTCCGTCCATGGGATTTTCCAGGCAAGAGTACTGGAGTGGGGTGCCATTGCCTTCTCCGCTGGGAAGCCCTACTTGCCTTCAAATTTAGACACAGTTGTGGGAAGTGCATGGAAGAGCAGGTTAACTAAAGCTCAAGCTCTCTGACCAGAGGATCTAGAAAGGAAGCTGCAGGGAACTGGGAAGTATCATGGAGTGTTTCAGAGAGAAGGGAGCTTAAAAGAGAGAGAGAGAAATCCCATAAAAGTGTGTATGAAACCCTGTGTTTACCTTTGAACTGAACATGTGGGAATCTGCCCCTAAATACAATATCAAAGGCTTTAAAACTGACTATGGTGCAGACAAGGCCCCAAACAGCTACTAGAAAGTGAAAACACCAAGTGACCCAATAGCATTGCAAACACTAAAATCTGCACTGACGTTGAAACCCGAATCTAAAGAATACAGAGTAGACTTTTCAGTTTAAACTCGAAAAGAGAAGACCAACCATCTTCCTATGTTTTAAATAGTAGTCAGAGTCTCATAACACATCAATCAAAATGTCAAGGATACAATCCAAAACTACTTGGTATATGAAGAATCAAGGAAACCTTAACACTTGAAGAAAAAAAAAACAGATTTCAAAACCAATATAACAAAGTGGTTAAAATGGATTTTTTTAACTGAATAATACAATAATTAAATTAGAAAATGCACCAGATGGCCTATATGAGAGAATGGAGATGACATAATAAACAGGCAGATAACTTCAAGGTAGATTATGAGAAATCAAGCATTCTTAAAAAAGAGAGAGAGAAAAATAAAAGATTAAAAGGAAAAAAATAAAAGAGCCTCAATATCCTGTGGAACAATATAAAAAGGTCTAACATTGGGGTCATCTGAGTCATAGAAAGAGGAAAAAAATGTATGGGATAGAGAACAATGCGTTTTAAAGAAAAATAACTACAAACTTCTCAATTTGGTAAAAGATACACATTTACAGATGCAAGAGGGAGGCTCAGAAAATTCCAAGCAAGATAAACTCAAAAAACTCACGCAAGGCACAGCATAATTAAACTTCCGAAATTAAAGATAAACACAAAATCTTGACTACAAGCCAGGACTCCTTATATAAGGAGACACTAATTCAAATGACTCCATATTTGATATCAGAAACCATAACAGTGGAAGTGAACCATTTTTAAAGTGCTACAAAAAATTTTACATTAAAATTCTATAATCAGTGAAATCACTGGCAAGAAATCTGGAAATAGGAAAAAAGGAAGAGTAACAAAAATGGCAAACATCCAGTACATATAAAAGACTATCTTCCTTTTTAGTTCTTTAAAATACACGAGGATTGAAAGTAAAACTTATGATATTTTCTAATGAGTTATTCAATAGATGTAGCTGTAATATCTAAGGGTTATAAGGAAGAGGGTAAAAGAACTTATGTTTTGGTAAGGTTTCTGCTTATCATTTAAGGTGGTAAAATATTAAGTCTTTATAAAATGAAAAAAAAAGTGTATGTGCCATAAACCATATAAGCTTCAATAGATAAATTAAAATGGAATGCTAAAATTTGTTTAAACAATTCAAGAGGAAGCAAGAAGGGGAAACAGAAGTATAAATATCAGAGGGGAAACTCAGAAAACAAAGAGAAAGTCTAATATCTTTAGATTTAGGCAGACCTTGAGCCAAACATATTGATAATTTTACTAAATGCAGTGATTTAAACTCACAAATTAAAAATAGAATTTGTTAAAATGGTTTAAAAATACTTATGCCTTACAACAATCCTATTTTATATGTATTTATGTAATTGACTCCAATACTTTGGCCACCTGATATGAAGCTTACTCATCGGAAAAGACCCTAATGCTGGGAAAGATTGAAGGCAGGAAGAGAAGGGGACGACAGAGGATGAGATGGTTGGATGGCAAACCGACTCAATGGACATGAGTTTGAGCAAGCTCCAGGAGATGGTGAAGGACAGGGAAACCTGGCGTGCTGCAGTTCATGGTGTCGCAAAGAGTCGACAAGATACTTAAGTTAAAGGTAAATGGATTGTAGAAACAATGCTAAGCAACTGCTAACCAAAAGAAAGCTGGAGTAACTATATACTAATATTAGACAAAGTAGACTTCAAAGCAACATAAATTACTAAGGAAAAAGATGGACCATATAGAATGATCATTCTCATTTCAAGGCCTTTAAATTCAGTTGCTTATCTGGAACTCTGGTGAGCATATGGTTGTCCCATCAAGTATCATCTCTTACAAAGGGTCCTCTCTAACTACTCCTCTCTAGTCACCTTATCATATTCACACCATCCTATTTATGTTATTCAAAGCACTTTTCATTAGCTACAGCTTTGTTTTTCTTTTCTTTTTTTTTAGTTTTTGTGTTTTTTTCTGGTATATAGACTCTTAGAAAGTGTCTACCTCATGTTCTCAGCTCTACACACACTGCCTAGCAAACTGATAAACTCGATAAATAATTGGTGAATGAACTAGGATGGGCTGACTCAAACATACGACCTTTACCTTAGTAATAGGCCTACTTTATTATGTTGTGAGAATTCAACAAGATAAACCACAGAAAGCACGCATTGCAGCACTGCTAACAGAGCACCGTTAAACAAGTGTTACCAGTTGAGCCTGTCATTACTATACAGCACCCAGAACAGTGTAGATTGTGTTTTATAAAGTAAGTCTCTGTCGTTTGGCATAGACCATGAGTTAATCTATTGGCAGATTTCTGACCTTAGCTACCTTGATGTATGGCTAATGCCAAAAGTTACTATACTATGAAAGAAGACAGATGGCAAGGGGGAAAGGTAAACAGAATCATTAAATGATGTTATTTCTATTACTTCAAACCATGCAGTGATGCTATTTCTATGCGCTCAGTAATTACTTATTAGCAATATAAGCTAAGTAGATTCTGATAAGTATTTCAGGAGTATGGCATTATTATCAATAATCATGCTAGTAACAAGTACTCTTCAAGCCTACATCTTATATTTTTGTCCCACCTAAGAAATGCAGATGTGAGTGCTCCATACAATTTGAAAGGATAAGTTCAAGTAAAAGATGTAGAGACTGTGAAGATTTACATTATAATAGTCAAAGTTATCAAGAGAACATTTAGCTCCAAAAAGAATTTCTCCATTCAGCACTTAATTTGAACATTTGGTACAGGAAATAAAAAAGTCATCTATGTACATTTGGACCCAAACTTCTAAAATGCATAATCCACAATATAAAAACCAAAACACATGATCCATAATATAAATCAGCAATTATTTTTCTGTGTAAACATTTTTAAAAGAAAAGACTAAAAGATTTTAAACCAAAAAGTTAAGTAAGGATCATTATCTTAGTTTTGAGGATTAAAGATGAATTTGTTTGTTCAAATTTTTGTGTTATACATATTTTCTATAATGTATATACTCAGAAACCATTACTTTTAAAATTGTAATAAGGAAACTTGAAGGAGTTTCTTGTTTTTATTAAGAGTGCAAATAAGATGGACATTAGGTGTCCTCAAAAGTCAACTCTAAGGAATCTACAAAAGTAAAAAAATAAAATAAAATGAAAAGGATTATAAGAATTAATAATTGAACAATATAAAAGTGTGTGCTAAGTTGCTTCAGTCACGTCTGAATCTTTGCAACCCTATGAACTGTAGCCCACAAAGCTCCTCTGTCCATGGGATTCTCCAGGTAAGAATACTTGAGTAGATTGCCATGCCCTCCTCTGGGAATATAAAAATAATTAACAATTAAAATGAACAAAAGTAAATAAATATATCACTAGGCAGGAAAAAAGTCATTGTGAAGGAGAATGTATGCATTTTGAGTGGGGATGGAGAAGACTGGAGTCTAGGTAAAAGAATACATTTAAGGCCATGATTCACAAAATATGTATCAGAATCACCCAATGAAAAAAAGGCCATGTGAGGATAGAGTGAAAAGTGATACTGAACAGACCTGGAAGAGAGCTCTCATTAGAACCTGAGTAGCCAGACATTCATCTTAGACTTCTAGCTTTCAGAACAGTGAAAAAATTAATGCCTGTTCCTTAAGTCTGGGTATTTTGCTAGAGGAGCATGAACTAACTAATACACTAGTATCATAGAATGATTGCAGATCTCAGACACAAACCCTTGATGGAGTACTAATTAGGAGAGGGAATATAAAATCCATGTATAGACACATCTTAGTGACATTAAAGAATATCAAGACAGAAGAACTCTAAAAACTCAGAAAGATAAGACCACTTAATTGGCATCAGAATTTTTAATATTCACACTGGGTATGGAAAAAAATAAAGGAATATACATTTTTAAAGTATTGGAGAAAAGCATTTTATAGATTTGATATATCTAAAAAATAGAAGAAAATATATGTGGAAATCATTGTAGAGGACAACCATCAGAAGTACAGCCATCGTGTTTATAACTTATAAATCAACAGATGACAAATTCACTCACAGCAGAAAAGAAAAAAAAAATAAGAAAGTGTAATACATCAAAATATGGAATAAGATAGAAAAATAGTTATAAATCGTAATTATATTAGCACTATAATTTAGCACTAACTTCTGGGAGAAGAGGCAATACCTTTATAAACAGCTGAAGTTTAAATAATGCGGGGTCAAGTAAGTGTTCTGAATTCAATCATGATAAGATATTGGGACAAGGCCATATAAAACATTTAAGTGGAATGGCATTTTCTGACACATAGAAGTACAATCTTAACGCAGTCAAGTACTTTTTACTTCTATTTACCAAAGAATTGATGAGACTAAGCAATTTTATAAAATGCTATTAGTAATTAGCTTAAAGTAATGGTATTCTGCCACTTTCTAGAAACTCTACTTAAGGCTCTATCACAAGGCTATTCATACTAGAATTGTATACAGGTTATATTCATTTTGAAGAATATATAACCAAGTTTTTCAAGCCGATTAATCTGCTTCATGTCAAAAGCTAACATAAGTTCTTATTCATGCATTTTTGAGAAATACTTAATATTCTAGGCATTGTTCTAAATGCTTGGAAGTACAAGGCTGAACAAGACAGACAAATTCCTTCAACTGATAGAACCTACTCAGGTGATACAAATGAAATTTCATGTCAATTATTATCTCCAATAACAAAAGGTTATATTTGCTGTTAACTTATCAGAAAACACAGTTGTGCAAACCAAACTANTCATGTCAATTATCTCCAATAACAAAAGGTTATATTTGCTGTTAACTTATCAGAAAACACAGTTGTGCAAACCAAACTAAAATAAATTCAACTATTTTTTTCAGCATAAGGCTAATATAGGATGATTGTGTATTAGCAAACCATAACAATTTTTTAAAAATGGTATCCCTCCTTATTGCTAAGTATTTTCATGAAAATGGAAGCATTTTCATGTGAATCAATCATATTTTATTGAGAACATATTCCTAAAAAAAAACTTCCTAAAGTTATGTATTATAGTGATTTAAGTATATTATAAATATAAGTGTATCCTCTGACTTTGAGATCTCATAATGTAGGTAGAAAGAAAGAAAGTGAAATCGCTCAGTCATGTCAGAGTATGTGGGACTCCATGGACTATAGCCTGCCAGGCTCCTCTGTCCATGGGATTTTCCAGGCAAGAATTCTGGAGTGGGTTGCCATTTCCTTCTCCAGGGAATCTTCCTCGCCCAGGGATTGAACCTTGATCTCCTGCGCTGCAGCAGACTCTTTACCAGCTGAGTCACCAAGGAAGCCCATGATGTAGATTAAAAGTAATTTATTTATAGACTGTAAGTTAGAGAATAAATATTAATGACTGTGCAATGCTTTTAATTGGAAGATCGTAGAAGAGGTATAGCTTTCAAACTTATATTTTGAAATGTGTCTACTAAGTACATTTCAAGGCTAAGTTGAAGAAACTACCTTTATAGAGAATATCTGAAAGATATGTTGTCCATCATTTCTCTAAATCAAAAAAAAAATTCCCCAACACAGCAAATATCCTGTCTCAAATCATTCTGGGGACCCATATGTTTAACAACCCTTTTCTAAGCTGTTTGGTTTGATACTGCCAGACTTTTAGTATAAACAGATTAATAAAACTTACTCATTGTTTAAGGACATTGTCCTGAAATTCAGGGGAGAAATTTATTTTCATTTTTAGTGTTAGGAAATATTCTGATTGCTGTGAAAAATAAGGTATGTGTGTATCTGTGTACTTGTATGCTAATTTTAACAATGCTATACATTTAACAATTATATTATCATATATTTCCTTCTCACATTGTTTATCAGAAAGCTTATGCCCAAATTTGTGGTTCNTGCTATAACCACTATGGAAAACAGTATGATGGTTTCTAAAGAACTAAAAACATGAATAGAGATGCTGCATGAGCTAGCAACCCCACTCCTGGCACACATCCAGACAAACTATAACTTGACCTCGATGTTTTTAGAGGACTATAGCCAACAATACATGGGAACAACTTAATGTCCATTGATAGAAGAATGGATAAAGAAGATGTGTATACATACAAGGGAATATTACTTAGCCTTAAAAAATAATGAACTGTGATTTGCAGCAGCATTCATAGATCTAGAGATTAATCATTGTAAACAAAGTACATCAAGAAGAGAAAGACAATTAGCAAAGGATATCACTTATATGTGGAATCTAAAACATTACAAAAATAAGCTTACCTATGAAACAGAAACAGACTCACAGAGGTACAGGTCAGACTTCTGGTTGCCAAGGGAGAGGAGGAGGAGGAGGGAGGGTTGGATTGGGAGTTTGGGATTAGCAGATGCTACTATAATACAAAGAATGAATAAATAACAAAGTCATACTTACGGCATATCACAGAGAACTATATTCAATATTCTGTCATAAACCATAATGGCAAAGAAAATTTTTAAAGCAAATTAAGAAATTTTCTCATAGAAGAATAAAAAGAAATTCTACTTGAGGATAAAAAAAGCACCATACAGAACTCAAGATGAAAGAATGATTTTTTTCATGTATAAGATAAACCTTGAAACCAATAACCTAAAACTAGCAATCCAGTGGGAAAGTGGGTAAAGGATATGAGCAAAAGGTACACAAAGATGAAATACAAATGATTCTTAACCATAATAAAACGTGTTTAACTTCATCCCTCAGAAAATATGAACATTTAGCACCACAAAGTAATCTTCTTTTTTTCACTCATCACATTGATAGCTTTTTAAAATGTTACCAATATGCTATGTTGGCAAGAGAGAAAAAAGGAATTGCATGTTGTTGGCAAGAGTGTCAAGTCATTCACTCTCTCTCTAGAGGGTGACCTGCTATTAACTATCAAAATGAAAGATGCACTATATTTTGGATTTAGCACATCCACTCCAAATATTTATTCTCTGGATATCCTCATACATGTAGATACAGTGATAAATAGGCAAATACACTGGAATATTACAACAGGGACCAATTACATGAAGTATGCCGCTTTCATAAAATGGAATATTATGCCATTGTTAAAGAGAAGGAAACACAATTACATGTTCTGATACAGAAAGGTTTCAATATGTGCCATCAAGTATTAAAAGAAAACAATAGTCATATGAGTTTGTGTAGTATCTTGTCTTTTGTATATATAGGGGAAGTAGCGAGACATTGTTGAAGGAAAAATCCTATCTGTTTACAAATGCATTATCTATAAGGGTGGTATGAGATATATTATTAATTATCTGTGGGCAAGACAGCTGAGTGGTTGAGTAACTAGGATAAATGGAGGTTTTGTTTTTGTTTTTTTACTATATGTGTTTTCTATCTTTTGAATTTTATCATTGAAATTTATCATTATCATTGGCTTATATCACCCATCCTTCCACTCCCTCTCACTAAAAAAAGAAAAATGAGTCTTACAGGTGGGGCAGAAACCAGATGCCAGAATTACCAACCATGGCTATACAACTAAAATTGCAAGGGCATTAAACCATAGTACTGAATATCTGGGTTGAAGTCTGACTTTACATATACATGTGCATGTATTTATATATATTATATATATATATTTTACACACACATACACACACACACATATATATACACACACATATATATATATATTCATTCCCTGGTGACTCTAGTAAAGACTCCTTTTTTTCAGAAGATCAAATTTACTCTGAAAATGAAAGCTGGGTCAGCCCTGCAAAGATGAATACCAACTTGACTGAAGTTTAGATTGAACTTATGAGTCATGAGGGACTCAGCCAGATGAAATAAGAGTAAGACAGAAAAAAGGAGAGATAGGAGAGTTACATATGGTTGATTATTCCCTGAGTAAAGCAATAAAAGACACGTGATATTTATTACCATCATTAATGGAAAAATAAGTACTAGGTACCATTGACTGTGTGTGTATGTTAGTCATTCAGTCATGTCCGACTCTTTGCAACCCCAAGGACTGAAGCCTGCCAGGCTTCTCTGTCCTTGGAATTCTCCAGGCAACAATAATGGAGTGAGTTGCCATTCCCTTCTCTAGGGGATCTTCCCAATCCAGCGATCGAACCTGGGTCTCTTGTCTCCTACAGTGACAGGCAGATTCTTTACCACTAGTGCCACCACAGGAGAAGCTCACTATTGATTGCATGCTACCATAAAATATGCCCTTTGAGAAATACTGCAGAGATTCTGGTCACTGTCAGAATAACAAAGCCTCATTGATATTTTGTCTTACACAAGGACAGATGACACTGTGCCAGGCAGCAGCTATGTTTTTCAGCACATAGTAAAACCTAAGGTGATGGAAAAGTAGTGTATGTTCTTAAGGTTGCAAATGTACACTGAGTGCTTGACATGTTGCATCACTAAATATTTCCCCTGAATCTTAATATGTTCCCTTAGAAAGATTTTGTAAGTCAGTCGAATTCAAGCCCGTGGATAGATGTTACAAGTAAATTTTTTTCTCCTTTTCCTTAGGTACATATATGAAGCACTTTCAATTCCCCATATCTAAAAAGCTTCTGAAATCTGCCTGCAGCTATGCCCTAGAACACTCAGACAAAATTTTAGGTGAGAAATTCTATGAATCTGTTTACCATAATTCCCTTCTGTGGGCAAGAAGTGGTATTTAAATCATGCCACTGTATAACTAACTTATGCCTCAATGATAAATTTTAATTCCTGAAAAAGTCAAGTTATTTAGCTTTATTATACATTCTAAGGAGAAGGTGTTTTTCTAAGTGCTCTGAGTAGAACTTGGAGGTATTATTGTCACATTTGGTCTTTCAAAATATTCACCCATGACACTTGCAGGCAAAATGGTTGTCACATGGGAGAATAAAGTAGAATGGTGAGCTTTTGAAGTAATGCTTACTATGTCAAGCTGTGTGGGATTCATCTTGCGAAGGGAAAAGATAGTCTCAAAGGTCAAAGCAGTTTCTATGTTCCTTGAAGTAAAGAGGGTACAAGTGGACAGATATAAACTTCAAGGACACTCTGAAACTTTATATTTAATATCGTGGAATATTGATGACAATTGCTGAAAATAGGACAGTGATGGAGACAAAAATTGTGTCACACCAGGGAAACTTCTTTTTGGTAAAGTGGAGACATGGACTTTTGAGAACTAAGAGCTTGTACTGGTTCAAACTGAGGTTGGCACATGGGTGGCCATTAATATTAGGTGAATGAAGTGGTGAGCTAAGGCATCTGTCCATAACAGATGAGCCCTGCCCTAAAATGATCCAGAAGGGAGGATAAGAGTAATGCCTGAGATGGATTTCTCTGCGGGCTCTTCCAGAAGGACAAGTATCAGAACTTGCACAAAGCAAAAACTTCTTCTGAAAAAGTGCTGCTCAGCAAAATTTCTTCTCAGCAAAATTTCTTCTCTTCTGAAATAACTGAAGCAAATTTTAGCAACTTCATAAGCCCCTTGATGGGAACAAACCTACAGATTTTATAAGTTGCTGCTTACTATTTTGATGTACTGCAATTTGATTCAAAATCTTCTTTTAATTTCTAACATTTTAAAAATTCATTGTAAATAAAAAGGTCTACCATAATTGCCAGGATATGTTCTGCTTCCACATCTCACCCTGCTCCCCCTCAGTCCCTGACCTATGGACTTTTAGTAGAGTGAGTCAAACTATGCTAGTTTAAAACCATCAGAGAATAGAGAGTGTCACTATTCTGCATCATAACCCTTTGGAAATGTAGTCCTTTTAGTTATCTTAGTTTAAATTTGTCAAAAGACGATTCATTTCTCACAAAGGTATTTACACCATGAATTGCCTGATTGGTTGGTTTCATGCATCTGAAATAAAGATATGAAAAAAAAATACATGGCCACATGTTTCAACATCAAGAAATATACCTATTTATACATGAGGGCAGGCTCTCCTTTTTGTGTTCATCATCCTAGAAATCATCCATTTACCCATACCCCTTTATAAAACAGTTTCTTCAAATCACCTGATGATACCAATTCATGAGGTTTCATGAAATACTTTTGTTATTCTGTTACATCAATTACATATTGGTATTGATAAAAAAATACATAGTAAGTTTCCTGTATTTGTTATCCACCTTGGGAATTCATTTAGGAATGGGAGAGTATGAAAATGAGTACCACTAGATGTCACTATAAACAGACCATTTTCTCTGATGCAGATTTATTTTCATGTATTTCCAGGTTTCCTGGACTGTTTGGGGGAAATTCCTTCTGGCAGTATTGATTCCATCTAAGCCCTTGTTGTTTAGTCAAAGATTGTTAACTGCTAAATTTACATCCTTTCTTGTGTCCCTTTACAAATCTGCAAAGCAGTTTTCTTTAAAGAAAAATCACAGTACAGGGATTTCAAAATTGTCACCATTTTATTAATTAGGTGACGTGTCATACCAAGTCAGTCAGTTTATTATTTCTTAAGGAAGATCTTGTAGTGAGTTTGTGTCTCATTAGAGAACTGGAGGAGCAGACAGATTAATGCACATATGCTACAACATTAATTAGAGAGTCAGGTTTTTCAGAGGATAGATAATTTCATTGTGACAATGGCAGCAGCGATTAATTGAGTCTCTTTTAGAAAGCATCTAAGGGGCCTGAGGAGAAAGCCCACTATGATTTGCCCAAGTTAAATGTAGAAGGGATATAAGAATTATAGAGTTATCAAGTAAAAAAGACTATAAAGGGTTTCTAGTTTGTGTAGGCTTGTCCTGTCTTCCATCTGAAGCAGAAACTTCTTCAATGGAACCCCTGAGCAGTGGAATTTAAGAGCATGCAATTTGTGGCTCAGTGGGAGTTTTAACAATTACATTACAATTTTATATTTCTTAGCGCAAATCTACTTAATTCATTTTGTCCAGGAAAGGGATATGAGACTGAACTGTAACTATCCAGCCGATTCTATGCTGTATGATTTTTAAAAATTATGTCACCTTCAATCAATTTACACGAACCAGTACTTAATTAAGAATATCAGCAATCAACTGCTAAAACGTCCCTAATAATAGACTGGTAGAGTCAGAATAACAAGAGAGAGTAGTCAAACTTCCTTGTTAGCTGACATTTAAAAATTCACATTTTAAAATGACATTTAGCAGACGAGAAGATGATGCAAATGAAATCTATATTTAGGGAGGGGTGAAAACAGCATCTAATTTGTAGTGATTATATATTCTGTTCTACCTGTGGAAATTCTGCTCAAGTCTGTCTAGTGTTCTTTAAAAATAGTTCTTTTTCCCCTCTCTCTCCCTCCTCTCTCCTCTCTTCTCTTCTCTGTCTGTCTCTGAAATGAGAGGCAAGGACATGGAAAAACCACGTGTGGTCATTCAAATAAACACACCAGCTCAGCAACCAGTGGATAGCAGGCCCCAGCTGCCAGTCACATAATGAACAACCTTAGAAACAGAACCCCGTCAAGCCTCCAAATATCCCCAGCCTCAGACTCCATCTGAATGAAAAGACCCCAAGCTAGAACTGCTTAGATGAGCTTGCTCAATTTGCAGAACCATAAGAGATAATAATACATTGTAGTCTTAAGCCAGTAAATATTACGGTTATTTGTTAGGCAACAATATATAACTGGAACAGAAGGCAGTGTGTTTTTGAAAGAAAAGGGGGAAATCTATAAGAAATCCATGGGCAGACAACTTGAATTTTTTGCTTTTCTGACTTAATTTTGTGGTTGGCAATACATCTTACTGAAATTCTCAGGTGGAAATTCTCAGGTAGAACTTTCTTTATGTCTAATGTGAGCTCTGACTTACACTTTTCTTTTGCATTTGTCATTGCTATCAACTTTATTTTCATCCATTGCCGTTTTCAAAAGTTGGTGTGCTTCATTTTAAAATTTCAATTCTGAATAATATTAGATAGAACTATGGTTAACACCTTGTTTGAGTACACATACAGCATTTAAAAGGATCATATCGTGTGACTGTGTATGCTGAAGGAGGCTGAGTAGCAAAAGGACTGCAATTTGCCTACTAATATGTACTGGCACCATATCCCACCCCATCTCTGAAATGTTTATTGCATATTTTTAATAGTTATTCTCAAACATGAAATCATATCCAAATCACATGGAGATCTGTTTAAATGCAGATTCTGATGTAGTAGGATTGAGTTCTGAATCTAATATTCTGCAGTTCTTGTAAGCCTTCTGAAAGAGGAGACAACAGAAGCGGCAGGACTCTAGGGTGTGTTACTTTCCTACATTTTTTACCTCCATTCTCCACGGCCCTTCATTATTTATATTCATATCTTCTTTATATCAAATGTTGATCAGGGAGTGTTACTTAATGCACTTAAGGAATAAATATTAAGGAAAGAAGTGCTATCTATAAAGCTTTTCTTCTAAAGCTTTTTCTCTCCCTCTGCCCACAGGCACATGTTTTTCTTTCCTTAAGTACTTTGAGCTACCTCCTTGCACCAGCACTTTCTATGCTAAGATTTATTTTTATCATAATAAGAACCATTTAAAAGTTGTAAACCTGAACCAGAGAGCAGCATTCATCCTGCAGATGGACTGTCCCTAGCATGGTGAACAGCCTTTGATAAATGTTGCTTTTTGGGGGTGACGGGTGTTACCTGCATTAGCTTGTTTCTGTTGTATGTGTTTGCATACTGACCTTTTCTCTCAAATATATCTAATATTTACCCATTCTCTTAATTCTTTCCATGAGCACCCTGGACCAATCTATCATCATCACTCCTCTCCATTCCTAAAAGTAGCCTCCTTACCACTCAGCCTTTATCTTCTCTTGCTGACTGTAAATTGCCTTTTCACATTTGACTTCCAGTCCTCTTTACATGGCTTACAGGACCCTGAATAATCATATCTGGGGGCCTCAACTCTATGTCATTTTCATTCTCTGGCTCCTTATTTTTAACCACTCATCACTACTACACCCCCTCCAGTCATGGAGTCTTTAGCATGCAGTTTTCTCTGCCCATACCTTACCTCCTCCCCAGCTACTCTTTTTTAACAAACTGCTCCTTTCCTCCTATCACAGTTAGAAACTCACTTTCCCAAGGAAGAATCATCTGTATATAATGTGGTTTCCTTATTATTATCTCCATCATCCTATCTCCTTTCTAGTAATAGCATAGCTATAATTTTAAATTGATGTGTGTCATTCTTTTTTTACCAAAGATTCCAGAGGTTGTGCTTGGTTTTATACACTATCCTATCCCTAGCTCTTTGCACAGTGCCTGAATTAAAAAAAAAAAAAAAAAAAGTGGCTCAATAAGTTGAAGAAATAGACCATTCTAAGCTACCCATCCAATGCATCTTTATCACTGTATTTGTCATTCTGAAACACCCTTCTCTTTTGTTTGACCTGTAATCTTTTATTCTGTATCTCTCATTTTACAAAGAAAGGCAGAAAAAGTGTCAACTTTTGCATTTAGTAATTTGTCATTGGTACTCGTTGCTATGTGATCTTGAGGAAAATTTTCCACTCCTCTAATTTTAAAGTCTTCAAAATGTCATGTTTGGTTTCACCGGTTGGTTCTGTCTTTGTGCAACTATGCAGTCCTCTCATTCTTCCAGTTTCCTAGATCCAGGTCTTTAGTTTTTTCTTAACTCTGTCCTCAATTTCTACAGTTCCACTTCCAACCCAAGTTGTAACCTTTCTTATAAGAGGAGGCTGACATCTTTGGTCCTGCACTACAAATAATCTGACCAATTTCAGCATTTCCTGGGATTTAACATTAGTGGTTTTAAATGGAAAACAGAGAAAGGGCACCTCTATCTTCAGATTGGAAGGTATTTTTTTGTTTTTTTGTTTTGTTTTAGAGCAGGAAATGAATGGACGATAACGAACATTATTGAGAGGTCAGGAAATGAAATGTCAGAAAGCCTGATTTCTCCATACAGCTTAATGATATCCACTTTCTTTCCTCATTTCTGAGCCTTAGACTGGAAACAATTGGCCAGCAGGATGCTCCTGGCCTAGGGCTTTTCTCTCTGTGGGCCACCCTGGCCAGGCAAAGTCAGAGAAACACTCCTCATCAAGCATTTATAGTTCATGTGAATTTCACCTCAAGCCAAGAAGTGCAGCCTGCATTAACCAGCTGAATTCAGGTGTAGCGGAGTACATGGTGGGCTACTTTTTTTTGGTTAACAATGATTTCAAGTTACCACTGCATCGCAGCAGGATTGTATCTGGCCTTCACAAACTCCATGCACCTGGCTGTACATCTCATCCTAATTTTGCACATTTCAGATCTGCTACTCAGCTGACAACATGGTAGGCATCATATATTTAAGAACAGAACTTGCAGCTAGAAAAGCAATCACAGTCAAGGTCAAGTTGAATTGTGAAAAGAATATTGTGTGAAGGAGTTGATCTTGTCCTGATGGCTGCTAAAAGTGTTCTTATTTTGAGAAAAAAAATATTTGGGTCACTTTTTTGAGATTATTAAATTTTCAAAAAGAAAAATAAAGACATGCAAATCATGAAGAGTACACTTGTGATAAGAGACTCCCATTTTGGTGAATATAAAATGAAATACCTGTGTATGTGCGTGTGTGTGTATGTATTCTCTCTGCCTCTCTGTTATCTGAACAGTTATAGCCCCAAAAGAAGGGGATAGTAAGTTATCTAATAAAAAGTATTTTTAAAAATCAGAGACTATAAACTTGATTTCCTTTACTACATCTTTGTCTGTGAATTCCTGATTTCAGCAATGGAAGTATATAAAAATATCTGCAAAAGAATGTGGCTGTGCATATTCCACATACTTCACACTTTCTGGAAACATATACCAAACACAAATGCACTAAAATCAACAATCTCTAGTAGTGCACATTATAAATGAATTTAATCATACTGTATTAGAAATTCATATATCTAAGCAACTAATACTAAGCATAATGAATCATGTTCCAAAATATCCTAACATGTATAAGTATACTTTTTTAGATCTAGCATATTAATATATATAATGATATAACAACAATATCTAATCTAGAGGCTTAAATTTTAGTGGTCATTCAGCAACAAGATACAGGGGCCTTGGTCTAGGTGGGGATGCGTTGTGGTCTTCAGCAAAAACAAAATAAAAATAACAGAAAAACAACAAAAACTCTGCTAACCAAAGAAGGCATGAAGGGAAATCCCCTACCTTGACCTTGGCATTGTGTGGAAAAAGAAGTATTTCCCCTTCAAATTTTCTGTTAAGTCTTTTACTGGCAAGGTTTGCTGTTACAATTCTTCTACTTGCAGGTTTTTTTTTTTTTTTTTTCCTGAGTTGGTAGATTTCTCTAATCTAGAGAATGCACTATCTATAAATAAATTACATGATTCACACACCACGTCTCACAAAATATGGGTTCACATCGTATACCAAATGATTAAACAGGGAAAATGAGAACAGACAGGGCTAATAAAGGCCATGTATAAGGTCAAATGGGAGAGTTTGAACTCAGAAACTACAGAATCACAGTGCCAGACCAGTTGGGGAGGAGAATGAATTGTTAACAGATGGCCAGTCACTCTCACTGTAAGTATTTTTACAAAATGAGAACCAATAGATACACACTAAATATGTGGACATTTGAACACAGTAATATTGAATTCCTTTGTCTGTTCTGACATGATCAAAATGGTTGCAGTAAAATGTAAAATCATTGTCTGCTTTCTTTGAACCGTGAAATCTATACAACAAATAAACTAATCTTTATTTTCTTTCTTATCCTCACCCAGTCCTGACTATAATCATGTATAATTGTGAATGCTTACTACTGACATTACTAATGCAGCTGACATGGATACTAATATAAAGATTGAATTTTTTTACCATAATTTTATTTTGTCCTAGTGGTTACTTATTCAAATTTTTATCCAAAATAATACAAGTTCTATCAGTGTATTTGGCCTTCCCATGAAACATTTTTTTCTACACTGTGGATAGAGATAAAAGAGGTATGCTTATCACATTGTCAGGTGACCAAGTTAATAGAAGGGTAAGTTGACAGAATTAAAATTCTGAAAAGGCTCAACAGTAGAATGATGGTGAAAAATCAACACAATAAAAATTTATAGGAATAAATCAAAATGTTATAATTATGTTTTAAAAGCAGAGACAAATATATCACAAAAAGTACAAGCAGAGAAGTCTAGCCTAACATCAGTTTGCTGTTTAAGACTTAGATTTTTTCCTTGACTATTCTCAATGATTTATCAGTTTTAATGATGAACTTTAAAGTTCCTGGTTCATAAATTATTAGGAGATGGAATGGAGCTCAGCAATAGTTATCCACTTCCCCACACACATACCTCTCTAGCCTCCAGTCACCTTCCTCATTCTTTTCTAATTTTATTTTTAATTGGAGGATAATTGCTAGATCTTCCTTGTGGCTCAAATGGTAAAGAATCTGCCTGCAATGCAGGAGACCTGGGTTTGATCCCTGGGTCAGGAAGATCTTCTGGGAAGGGAATGGCAGTCCACTCTAGTACTTTTGCCTGAAGAATCCCACGGATGGAGGAGCCTGGCAGGCTACAGTCCATGGGATTGCAGAGAGCTGGACATGACAAAGCAACTAAGACTACACTACTGCTTTATGATATTGTGTTAGTTTCTGCCATACATCAGCATGAATAAGCCATAGGCATACATATGTGCCCTCCCTCTGCAACCTCCCTCCCACCTCCCAGCCCATTCCTCTAAGTTGTCAGAAAGCACTGAGTTTGAGCTCCTGTGTCATACAGCAAATTCCCACTGGTTATCTATTTTACATGTGGTAATGTATATGTTTCAATGTTACTGTTTCAGTTCCTCCCTCCCTTTCCTTCACTCACTGTGCCCACAAGTGTGTTCTCTATGTCTACATCTCCATTCAGTTCAGTTCAGTCGCTCAGTCGTGTCTGACTCTTTGTGACCCCATGAATCACAGCACGCCAGGCCTCTCTGTCCATCACCAACTCCCGGAGTTCACTCAGACTAGCGTCCATCAAGTCAGTGATGCCATCCAGCCATCTCATCCTCGGTCATCCCCTTCTCCTCCTGCCCCCAATCCCTCCCAGCATCAGAGTCTTTTCCAATGAGTCAACTCTTCGCATGAGGTGGCCAAAGTATTGGAGTTTCAGCTTTAGCATAATTACTTCCAAAGAAACCCCAGGGTTGATCTCCTTCAGAATGGACTGGTTGGATCTCCTTGNATTCCCATCTCTTTCAGAATTTTCCACAGTTTATTGTGATCCACACAGTCAAAGGCTTTGACATAGTCAATAAAGCAGAAATAGATGTTTTTCTGGAACTCTCTTGCTTTTCCCATGATCCAGTGGATGTTGGCTATTTGATCTCTGGTTCCTCTGCCTTTTCAAAAACCAGCTTGAACATCGGGAAGTTCACGGTTCACGTATTGCTGAAGCCTGGCTTGGAGAATTTTAAGCATTACTTTACTAGCATGTGAGATGAGTGCAATTGTACGGTAGTTTGAGCATTCTTTGGCATTGCCTTTCTTTGGGATTACTATCAGTCATATGGTTTAGATAGAGTTTAAACCACCCTCAGCTCCAGGTCATGCCAATCAACACCTCCCTTTATCTTTCCAGTAACTAGTTCATGTATAAACAAACATTGCAAATAGGCTGATGCAATGTAACATGACTATGTATCTGTTGAAGCTTCCTATGAGGAAAACCTTTTCACTTTCTCTTTTATAGCTTTCTATTATCAGAAAAAAAAAAAAAATCCTCCTGCAAGATATAAGGTGTGAATGTGAAACCTGGACTCTTCCATGAGAGGGAAAGCTTAGATAAGGAACACTGTTGATACACAATGTGGACTGTGGTGGAGAAGTCAACACCAGTGTGGTCAGATCAGTGAGAAGCCATATCTCAGCTTACTGTACTTGAGCTGCTGAAACAAAGCTTATGTGATATAATTCTCAACTTTTCACTTGTCAGATAAAGACATCCATTCATCATTCTTATTTTTAAGTCAGGGTGAGTCAAGTTTTTCATCATGTACAACCCAAGAGACAGGGACTGAATCTTAATAACTTTTCTATTTATCAGGAGCAAGCACATGGGAGGTACTCAATAGATTTTTGTTGATGAACTAGGTTAAAATTGACCTAATGAAAAATCTAACAAAAACTCAAGTTAAATGTATATAAATATACAGAAATACAGTAAAGAAATAGCTCACTGCATCATTGTGAGAATTATTAATACACAGTATATGAATTATGAAAATTGTAGAGGTTAAACATTTCTGGCAAAATGGCAGATGGATATAGGACAAATCCTCTCATTGAAAACAACTAAAATTACTGAATAAATTATTCTTGAACTAATAAAGTGAATCTGTGACAAGATTCAATGTTAACAATGCAAAGTATATTGAAGTGAGGGATGGACTGATGACAGGAAGATACTTTTTCTTGATATATCTAATAAACCAGTTAAACTCAAAAGTTAGTTTGCATCAGTTCAGTTCAGTCACTCAGTCGTGTCCGACTCTTTGCGACCCCATGAATATCAGCACGCCAGGCCTTCTGTCCATCACCAGCTCCCAGAGTTCACTCAGACTCAAGTCCATCGAGTTGGTGATACCATCCAGCCATCTCATCCTCTGTCGTCCCCTTCTCCTCCTGCCCCCAATCCCTCCCAGATCAGAGTCTTTTCCAGTGAGTGAACTCTTTGCATGTGGTGGCCAAAGTACTGGAGTTTCAGGTTTAGCATCATTCCTTCCAAAGAAAGTTTGCATAGTCGTATGCAATTTAAGGCACATAAATTTTACAGGCAAAACTAGGAGTGGACAAAGTGGACCTATTAGAAATAATCAATCAGGATTGATTATTATTAGATATAATCAACTGTAGATGCTCCTTTCATAAAATATTATATGTTCAATACAAATAAACAGTGGAAAAGAACACTTTTTGAAGTACTGATTATTCATGAATAAATATAAAATTTAATATGGCTTTAAATCTAGCAACTCTGATTGAAAAATTTATCTATTGACTCTTTTAGGTACTTCAGATAAGCAGTCATCTGAAGAAAATGACAGTTTTCTCCCTTCCTTTATAATTCTTATATAATTTATTTTAATGTATGCATTACTA
>SJYQ01001495.1:1351683-1391146 GCA_006410935.1 Redunca redunca
TTACCATGAGGCATTTAAGGGCAAATAAATCCACTTCTATATAAATTCTTCTTGAATATTGTAAGGAAGGGAATACTTCCCAACTCATTCTTTAAGACTAGCATTATCTCACTACAAAGTCTAATACATGCTATAGAAAGAAAATAAACTATGAACTAATATTCTTCTTACACATAAGTGCAAAAAATTAACATAATTTAAGCAAATCTAGCAATATATAAACAACAATACAAGCTAGCCTAGGAATGCAAGGCTGGTTTAAACATTCAAAAAGTAACATAAATCACCATATTAACAAATTGAAAAAAGAAAAACAATGATTTTAATAAATATAGAAAAAGCATTTGAAGAAATCCATTGTCCATTCCTGATAAAAATTTTCAATAAAGAAGGAGCAGAAGGGTATTTTTCAACCTGAGAAAGGTCATCTACAGAAAACCTACAGCTGACATCATACTTAATGTTGAAACACTGAAAGCTGTTGTTGTTGTTTTCTGTCAGCTAAGAAATAAGGTAAAGATATATACTTCATTGCTTCTATTTAACATTCTGTCTGAACAGGAGGATCTAGCCAAATAAATTAAGCAAGACTTTAAAAATGCACACAAATGAATGCTAGTTAGTGCTGATGATTAAAACAAACAATTACCACCACAAACAACAACAAAAAAGCAAGAACATCTGTATAGCTTTTGCAGTTTTAAAGCCTGTAACATAATTATATAAATTACTATATAGAAATGTTTAAATTCACGATGAATTCCCTAGAGTATTCTTTAGAAGATATAGAAAATGATGTAGTTAACCAGGAGTGATATTCTTTGAAAGAGAACAACATTAAGGAAACAAATCAAAAATTATTTCTTTAATCTACAATTATAATCCTTATTCCAATTCTAACCAGATTCCTGAATATGGGTGAGTTTCTTAATGCAATTTTATAATCCAAATTTTGTTTCAAGAATTCAATGAGGAAAAAATAGATCTAAACTGCCTAATCAAGGGTCTGGTATATCATAAGGATTCAAGAAGTGAGAAGCATAAGCCTGAAGGCAGCACAGAATCTAGAAGATTCAAAATGGGAAAAAATATGGAGGTATGGTATTTGGCCCACTTGACTTCACATTCCAGGATGTCTGGCTCTAGGTGAGTGATCACACCATCGTGATTATCTGGGTCATGAAGATCTTCTTGGTACAGTGCTTCTGTGTATTCTTGCTACCTCTTCTTTATATCTTCTGCTTCTATTAGGTCCATACCATTTCTGTCCTTTATCGAGCCCATCTTTGCATGAAATGTTCCCTTGGTATCTCTCATTTTCTTGAAGAAATGTCTAGTCTTCCCCATTCTGTTGTTTTCCTCTATTTCTTTGCATGATCTCTGAGGAAGGCTTTTTTATCTCTCCTTGCTATTCTTTGGGCCCAAGAAAGCATGATTATGAACAAAGCTAGTGGAGGTGTTGGAATTCCAGTTGAGCCATTTCAAATCCTGAAAGATGATGTTGTGAAAGTGCTGCACTCAATATGCCACCAAATCTGGAAAACTAAGCAGTGGTCACAGGACTGGAAAAGGTCAATTTTCAATCCAATCCCAAAGAAAGGCAATGCCAAAGAATGCTCAAACTAACCGCACAATTGCACTCATCTCACACGCTAGTAAAGTAATGCTCAAAATTCTCCAAGCCAGGCTTCAACAATACGTGAACCATGAACTTCCCGATGTTCAAGCTGGTTTTAGAAAAGTCAGAGGAACCAGAGACCAAATTGCCAACATCTACTGGATCATGGAAAAAGCAAGAGAGTTCCAGAAAAATATCTATTTCTGCTTTATTGACTATGCCAAAGCCTTTGACTGTGTGGATCACAATAAACTGTGGAAAATTCTGAAAGAGATGGGAATACCAGACCACCTGGCCTGCCTCTTGAGAAATCTGTATGCAGGTCAGGAAGCAACAGTTAGAACTGGACATGGAACAACAGAAATGTTCTAAATGGGAAAAGGAGCACGTCAAGGCTGTATATTGTCACCCTGCTTATTTAACTTCTATGCAGAGTACATCATGAGAAATGCTGGACTGGAAGAAGCACAAGCTGGAATCAAGATTGCTGGGGGAAATATCAATAACCTTAGGTATGCAGATGATACCACCTTTATGGCAGAAACTGAAGAGGAACTAAAAACTTATTGATGAAAGTAAAAGAGGAGAGTGAAAAAGTTGGCTTAAAGCTCAACATTCAGAAAACGAAGATCATGGCATCTGGTCCCATCACTTCATGGGAAATAAATGGGGAAACAGTGGAAACAGTGACAGACTTTATTTTGGGGGGCTCCAAAATCACTGCAGATGGTAATTGCAGCCATGAAATTAAAAGACACTTACTCTTTGGAAGAAAAGTTATGACCAACCTAGATAGCATAATGAAAAGCAGAGACATTACTTTGCCAACTAAGGTCCATCTAGTCAAGGCTATGGTTTTTCCAGTGGTCATGTACAGATGTGAGAGTTGGACTGTGAAGAAAGCTGAATACCGAAGAATTGATGCTTTTGAACAGCGGTGTTGGAGAAGACTCTTGAGAGTCCCTTGGACTGCAAGGACATCCAACCAGTCCATTCTGAAGGAGATCAGTCCTGGCTATTCTTTGGAAGGACTGATGCTAAAGCTGAGACTCCAGTACTTTGGCCACCTCATGCGAAGAGTTGACTCATTGGAAAAGACTGATGCTGGGAGGGGTTCGGGGCAGGAGGAGAAGGAGACGATAGAGGATGAGATGGCTGGATGGCATCACCAACTCGATGGACATGAGTTTGCGTAAACTCCAGGAGTTGGTGATGGACAGGGAGGCCTGGCATGCTGCGATTGATGGGATTGCAATAAATCAGACAGGACTGAGCAACTGAAGTAGACCGATGGTATTTGGAAATAGGCCCAAAAGATTGATCAGGACCTAAATTAGGATTACAGAAGGAGGGACGGAAATACAAAGCAAATAGAATTCTGCTAAAGAAGAAACAAATTTTGTGGAATATACTTATATACAGTGCTTTTAAATAGCTAAAGGAAAAAAAAAAACAAACCTCATTTATGTAGAACTAAAATATCTGCTTTCTATACGGATATGAACTATTTTATATGAAACAGAAATACTACACATTTGAATCCTATACACGGGGCCAAAATCTTGTATGTTTATAGGTGCCAGATAAGTAGCAAAAATGAACGGGCTGGATAGATAGGCTTGATGTATTTTCTCTATAGCACGGTACAATAAAAATGTAATATTTTACTACTCACATGGCATTTGTAAACCATTCATAAAATTTTAAATATTAATGCAATATAAATAAAATGAATGAAGTTAATTTTAATAGTATAATTTATATAATTCATTTTATCAAAATATTTTATTCAACATATAATCAGTTTAAAATTTCTTAAAGAAATGTTATAAATTATTTTTTGCTAAGTATTCCATACTCATGTATAATCCAACCTATAGCTCATATTTGATTTGCACTAGATACATTTACCATAAAGAAGGCAGAGCACCAATGAATTGATGCTTTCTAACTGTGGTATTGGAGAAGACTCTTGAGAGTGTTTTGGCCAGCAAGAACTACCCAGTCAGTCTTAAAGGAAATCAACCCTGAATATTCATTGAAATTTCTGATGCTGAAACTCCAATACTTTGCCCACCTGATGCAAAGAAACAACTTTTTGGAAAAGACCCTGATGGTGGGAAGGATTGAAGACAGAAGAAGAGGGTGACAGAAGATAAGATGGTTGTATGGCATCAACGATTCAATGGACATGAACTTGAGCAAACTCTGGGAGATGGTGAGGGATAGGGAAGCCTGGTGTACTGCAGTTCATGATGTCACAAAGACTTGCATACAACTTGGCTACTGAACAAGTAAAAGCTACTTCTCAAGAGTTCAAAGGCTAGTTGGTAGCATATTGGGCAGTATAGTTATAGATATACTGTCCATTTACTATTAAACATGTAAATTTCTTTATCTACTAATTGAATGTTCATTATCGCATTTTTTCCTGAACAAAGAAGCCCTTCTGGCCTGTATTTTGCTTTCCTTTTTAGATAGAGATATGGTTATCAATGTATATTTCTATATATTTCTATGCCCAAATAATAATTCAGGTTCCTTGATTAATAATACCTGAATAACTGCCTCTTTGTTGGGGAGAAAATAGGAGATGGTGGGACCTGGAATGACTCTGATTATATGCCTAATCTATTAGGACATGCATTTGTGGTCACCAGCCTATTGATGCCATGTTGGAAAGCAGATTCTGTGCTGCCATACTTTTCCTAATATTCAAGAGAAATAGGAAATCTTATGAAAATAATCAAATTTATAATGTTTGTTTGTAAGGAATACCAGACCACCTGACCTGCCTCTTGAGAAACCTGTATGCAGATCAGGAAGCAACAGTTAGAACTGGACATGGAACAACAGACTGGTTCCAAATAGGAAAAGGAGTCCGTCAAGACTGTATATTGTCACCCTGCTTATTTAACTTCTATGCAGAGTACATCATGAGAAATGCTGGGCTGGAAGAAGCACAAGCTGGAATCAAGATTGCTGGGAGAAATATCAATAACCTCAGATATGCAGATAACACTACCCTTATGGCAGAAAGTGAAGACGAAATAAAAACCTCTTGATGAAAGTGAAAGTGGAGAGTGAAAAAGTTGCCTTAAAGCTCAACATTCAGAAAACAAAGATCATGGTATCTGGTCCCATCACTTCATGGGAATTAGATGGGGAAACAGTGTCAGACTGTATTTTGGGGGGCTCCAAAATCACTGCAGGTGGTGATTGCAGCCATGAAATTAAAAGACTCTTACTCCTTGGAAGGAAAGTTATGACCAACCTAGATAGCATATTAAAAAGCAGAGACATTACTTTACCAACAAAGGTCCATCTAGTCAAGGCTATGGTTTTTCCAGTGGTCATATATGGATGTGAGTTGGACTGTGAAGAAAGCTGAGTGCCGAAGAATTGATGCTCTTGAACTGTGGTGTTGAAGAAGACTCTTCAGAGTCCCTTGGACTGCAAGGAGATCCAACCAGTCCATTCTGAAGCAGATCAGTCCTGGGTGTTCATTGGAAGGACTGATGCTAAAGCTGAAACTCCAATACTTTGGCCACCTCATGCGAAGAGTTGACTCACTGGAAAAGACTCTGATGCTGGGAGGGATTGGGGGCAGGAGGAGAAGGGGACGACAGAGGATGAGATGGCTGGATGGCATCACCGACTCGATGGACATGAGTATGTGTAAACTCCAGGAGTTGGTGATGAACAGGGAGGCTTGGCGTGCTGTGATTCATGGGGTCGCAAATAGTTGGACATGATGAGTGACTGAACTGAACTGAACTGACTGAAGCAACTTTCCCACTGCATATAGAATTAGCTGTTTTCATACCACTTACCTGACAATGAAGTGATGTCTTCTGAACAATGGAGGAAGCAATTGCTACACAGAAGATAACACATGGAAACACCAAGATCTGCCTGCATTTATGCTTCATTATTGTTAAAATGCTTGGAATAGATTCCTTATTCTATGCTTTATATGTGTGTGTGTGTCTGTATAGATAATATGATATATAATATTGCTCCTTATTTTATATCATAAATATATACACATATATAAAAACAGACATGCATACATGCATGCATGATTAACATTTTTGAACCTCAAAAAATATCCCCATAAAATATTTTTAACTTAAAATTGCAAAAAGTATCACATACTCTTATAGTCTTGATTTTGATCAGTAAATTGGTAGTCTTCTTGTTTATACACTTCAAGATTTCAGAGAAATCATCCGCTTGAAACTTCCTTCTCAGGCTAAGCTCTGGATCATTTTTATTTATAAGCACTTCTGACATGAATATCTCTATTAGTTAGACATTTAATTAGTTTGCTTTTCCTTCATGCAGTGAAACAGTATATATTTTTTCATGAATGTGCACCAGGTAATAAATTTTATGAGAACAAAACAAAGGTAAGACCATGTTTTTGGTACCACTACCATTCCATCTCATTTTGGGGGAGGGAAAGAGCTAATCTCATACACAGTTGAAAGTATAGCATTAATTCTAAAGATTCTAAAACAACTCACACTGATATTTGCCTACATTTCTCTTTTCTTTTCGTAGTGTTCCTCTCCAAGAATCCACAGAAAAATATGACCTATTATCCTTTACATGAGACATTAAGTAACATCAGTGACCAAGGAATGAACATAATGCAACTCAGAAGAACAAACGTAGATGATTTCACAGTCCCTGGTAGTCAGCATTGCGTATTCTTACAAGAACACTTGATTTTGTTTTATAATGTTTGTAATGCTCCATGATGTTTTTAGAGTTGTCTCTCTTGATAAGGAGACAATGGTTGTGATAGACAATTGTTCAGTTCTGTGTCCCAATTTGTTTTGCATTTAAACTCATTCTCCCTTTACTAATAAAAATAGGAAAAGAACTTGAAGTTAGGATTGTGTACAGAGACCAAAAGAAAAAAACAAACAAACAAACAAAAAGTGAACAATTCCCAGGAACGAATCTTGCAATGGGTTAAATAGGAGTCAGTAGCTTAAATAGGAGTGTTTTCTTCTTCTTCTGTTTTTTTGCTTTTCTTTCTTATATAACAAGAAATCCACTGACAGTTAGTATTAGCCTAGAGCAAGCACTCCGCACTACCCACCAGGAAGCTGGTTATTTCTGTCTCACAGGTCTGCCATCTTTGGTGTGTTGGCTTTTGTCCTCATGTTGTCAGTCATTGCTACACTAGTAGGCTTTATCTCTGTAGCTTGGGTAAGAAGAAAGGCAAGAGGAAAATCTATGCAACAGTATTTCTTTTATTTAGGAAAAAAATACTAAGATTTCCCCATGATAGTGTCTCTTCCTTGGCAGACTTATGTCTTATGCAACAAAACTGATGTGCATGGCCTCAAAGCTACAAGGGAGTTTGGCAAATTAAAAGGAAAGGAAAAAACTAGTTTATAAAAGTTGTTCAGTGAACCAAATTTCAGTGTTTATCACAACTTTAACATTGCAGAAATATCACCAGGTTATTAGTACTGTTATCTAGCTGAGGAAAAATATCACATTGATGTTTACCATTGTTAATTATATACTTATGCCCAAGAATCCTGAACATCTTTATATACCATTCGTACAAATTCAAGGTATGTGATGCTGAATTTTATATTTCACTTCAGGTAGGCTATAGTAGCCAGTTATATAACTAAACAATTTAAGGTTTTCTGTAAAGTTGTTTTGTAGGTATGGTTACAATCTAGAATCAGTTGTCTTGAATGCAGACATAGAGAATGGACATGTAGATGTGAGGGTGGAGGGGAGGGGAGGGTGGNGACAAATTAGGATATTGGGATTGACATATATATACTCCCATGTGCAAAATAGATAACCAGTGGGGACCTGTTGTATAGCGCAGGTAGTTCAGCTTGGTGCTCTGTGATGACCTAGATGGGTGGGATAAGAGGGGAGTGGGAGGCAGGTTCAAGTGGGAGGGGATATATGTATACACAAAACTGATTCACCATGTTGTATAGCAGAGCCTAGCACAACACGGTAAAGCAGTGATGCTGCTGTCGTCTTTGAGTCACTCAGTTATGTCTGACTCTTCTTGGCCCCGTGGACTGCAGCACTCCAGGCTTCCCTCTCCTTCACTATCTCCCAGGATTTGCTCAGATTCACATTTTTTGCATCAGTGATACTATCTAACCATCTCATCCTCTGTTGCCCTCTTCTACTTCTCCTATTGGAGGAGGGAATGACCATCCACTCCAGTACTGCTGCCACGAGAAACCCATGAACAGCATGATAAGGCAAAAAAGCAATTATACTCCAGTTGTTTAAAAAAATAAACCAAAAAATAAATACATAAAACATACAACTGTGTTTAAAAAAAATAAATAAAGTAGAATCAGTTTTCTGTAAGTAAGGATACCACTCTCAATAATATGGATGGACCTCCTCTAATCAGTTAAAGTTCTTAAGAACAAAACTTAAGTTTTCCTATAGAAGGAGAAATTTTCCAACACTCTAGCATCAACTCTTGCCTGAGCTTCCAGTTTTCCGGTGGCCTACCTCACAATTTCAGACTCAAAACTACGGCACCATCTCCTGCCTGAGTATTCAGCCTGCCAGCCTGTTCTACAAATTTCAGACTTGCCATCTCTCAACCCAAATCAAAAGAGCCAATTCTTAAAAGAAATTCTTAAAATAATTTTCTTTGTAGGTGGATAGATAGACACAGACATAGGAATATAGGATATATAGGTAGAGATATCTCCATTTGGCTCTGTTTCTCTGGAGGACCCCGACTAATCAAGGTACAGACTCAATCATATGGATAGGGTCAATTTTGTCAATGTTATATATGAGAATTTATCAAGTGCCTACTAACTGTGCAACCTAGGTGAATAACATTACCTTGTTATGACTTAACAATGTATGTTTGCCATGGTTCAGAAGACAGCATCCAGTATATAAGAAGATATTACCACTATGACTTTCATAAAAGAAAATTCACAGATACCAATGCATTTATATAATATGTTATTAGATGAGTTATTATATTTAATAAAATTAAAACAATGCCTAGCACATATTAAGGACTATATAAAGGTTCTCCATCTTCTCATTATTGTTACAATTATCGTCATAGTCATAGGGAAATGCAAAAAACATTGACATGGAGATGATTAAAACAGGGACACCTTTGTTCCTGAGCTGTGTGGCATATATTTTAAGGCAATAAACTATCAGCTCTACTAATGGAACTAATAAGTTAAGTTTCCCATGTTGCTTGAATTATTTCCCCAGGAAAATTAAATTTTGTTAATAGAAAATCTAATTTTATCTCTAGTAACTTGAAAAATCTTAATTAGTGACACAAAAGCCGTGTTAAAATTACTTAGATCAGAAATAAACACATCATTATACCAAAACAAACAAATTGAAGAGCTACTGTAGTTTAGCTGACATTCCAGAAAGAGTATTTTGATAAAATAAGATACGAACAGGCAATTTCAAAAGGAAAGAATCAACATCAATCACATAAATTAAATTGATTAACTTTCATACTTAATCAATCACAGGCATGAATCTTATACAATCTACTGGTGACCTCAGTTACTTTGTTTAATCACGCACACCAATATCAGTGCAATGCTTGATTTTCCAATTAAAACAACTTTGCAATTAGATCTAATTAACGTGTTCCAATTAAATAGGTTAAATGCAGCAGTATTCAATAAATTTAAGCCCCATACTATTCTCACAGTGAAAAGGTTCTCTAAAATTGTTTGGATATGTAATCCTTTAGGTGCCACAGCTTAACAAAATAAGTAAGAAAAGGTCAACAATTTGGCTCAGAAATAACATAAGCCAGATTGGTAGAGAAGAGCAAGCATCCCAAATTTCTCAATTATCTCCTGGATCATCACATAAGCCCTTCATGATAGCCCCATTAACAATTTGCCAATGAAAGCATTTGTTTAAAGGAATATTTGCCCTTTTGACACACACACAAAAGACATCCCCACTTGGAGTCGGAGGCAGTTTTATTGGTCTTTATTTACTGGAATGGGTTGCCATTTCCTTCTCCAAATCATTTATCGATCTTTATTTCATCTTAAATAAAGGAAATATGGTTTGTTTGACTTTTGAACCAGTAAACTTTTACTTTGGCCTTTGGGTAAAATAATACATAGTAGATTACCTTTTTAAAGCTTCCAGTAGGGAGAAGTATAGGTTAAGAATATTTTGTTTCACTTTGTTTTTAAGCCTTTGATTTATGATTCTGACTTTAGACATCCCTCCATCCTCAACTTCTAGTTTCCTTTCATCAAGAGAGCCCCTGCTCTGATTACCATATTGTAATGTGCATTAAGTAAGTCTTCTTGGAGAATTCACTGCTCACAGAGAGCTATCCGTCTCTGAGAAGTCATACCAAGTAAAATCCAACTCTGAGACGCCCCTGGAGCATGAAAGAGGAACTATACAGTGCTCACTTCATCCCTATGCTAGATAAAATAGAGGGATACGGAGCCTAGTCTTTCCATTTAGACCATTCTGCTTTCTGTGTATATTGTTCTTTGAATTCTTCTTCAAAGTTCCTCTTGTCTCTACTTTAATATAATGTAACCTACAAAACAACTGCACATAGTTGTTAAATTATAAGCATGCAGTATTTGATTGTTTTTCAGGAAGCTACTTTTTTCAAACTTTTTATCTCTTAGTCCTTTTCTCCTTTCCCTGGCCTTCACTTCATATTCTCACAATATATAAGAATATATTCTAATTTTGAAAACACCTTAATTTTAAGATTATTAATATAGAAACTGAAGTTCAATAAGTTTATCTTGATCATTGTTTTATATATTTTGATAATGTCTAATGCTATATATTATAGCAAAGACACTCCAGTCTAGACATTTACCCAAAAGAGCTAGTACACACAATCATTCTTGATTTTCAAAAGAGGAGAGACTTGTGTTTTCACGTAGCTTGAAAACTTACATTCATCACTATATAGTTATTGGTGTATCATGTTTTATATGTAAGAAANAACGCTCCTTTTCTAAAGGACTTCATGTTCTACTTCCTCTAATAAATCCTAGATGATATCAATTGGTTAAGAGCGTGAGTTCTAGACTTGGAATTCAAACTCCTGTTGAGACACTTTCTAGCCCTATAATATTCAATGTTATCAAACTAACTTTTGCCTCATTTCCATTATATCTAAAATTGCACTGACTACATAGGTTTATTTTCCAAATTATGGATTATTCCATATAAAGAAATTGGAGAAGTATGCAGCTAGTAATAAGCATTCAATGAACAATGGCCAGTATCCTCTACTTTTCTCTCACTTTTCTCTCACTATTCCAAGTAATTTTAAAATGCAATAATTTTACTGCAGACTGGAGTTTGCCTTTAAAGTATATAAGGACCAAAAAAAAAATATCTTTAAACCTTTTCTGTCAAATACTGTTCGTCATAATTTTGAAGATGGATTTTTCAAGCTGTTTTGCTGCATCATAGGACAAAGCAAATGAGTAAATATATTCTATAGTTTCTGTTGTTACTGACAACTTTGACACCTAGGTTTCTGAGCCTGGGGGAAAAGGAAATATAGATATAAGGTAGTACAGGTTAGATAAAATTCTTGCAGTCCTGAATTCAATTGGAAACAGAAGAATGGATATGCATATTTATTTTTAAAGAGTACATAATGTATTTTCTCTTAAAAAAAATCCTGAGTCTGTGCACTGAACCCAATGTCAAAACTGGTAGCAATGAGCCCTACTACTGAGATTATAGTTTAACAAAATGACTTTTGATAAAAATAACCAGAGCTTCCTGGAGAAGCTCTGTTGGTCTCAGATCTAGATTTGGAATATGCCTGATAAACTGCAACATTTTGTCACACCAGCAAATAAGAAGCTATGAAGAACCCTAAAATCATGAAGAAAAAAAAAGACTCAGGAGCCAACTTGAAGAGTTGCCAAAGTGGACATTTGGAGTACTAATACAAGTAAAGAAATCAATGAATTGAATCACATCAAACAATTTAAAATTCAGAAACTGATATTAATATCCCCCTCTCTCTCTATCCTTCAAAAAATATGTAACTGGAGTATGCTAGTTACAAATCTATGATTCTGTAAACTAGTCAATGATGAGAAAAAGAAAATCAAACATCGATTCCACTCTTTCTATATGAACTGTTATAACTGGTATTAGAATATATACGCATAATTTCCATTCTATATAACAATTTCAGTTCATAAGTGGAGAAATGACATAATTAGAATATAATCATTTTGCAACCCTTGATGAATAATAACTAAATATTGATCCTAGATGGTTGCTAACACCACAGAGATGAAAGGTTAAATTGCTCCTTGTGAAAGAACACAGCCTCACTCTGAAAAACTACTGACAAAAAAAAAACAAATTTAAGTCTGATAAATCCTATAGGTGAGCACTCTTCAGTAGAACTTTTTACCATTATGGGCATGTTTGCATTAATTTTAAACAGATATATTATCGCCATCATAAGGGCTTCCCTCATAGCTCAGTCAGTAAAGAATCTGCCTGCAATGTAGACCAGGTTCAATTCCTGGGTCGGAAAGATCCCCTGGAGAAATAAATGGCAACCCACTCTAATAGTCTTGCCTGGAGAATCCTATGGACAGAGGAGACTGGCAGGCTACAGTCCATGGGGTCGCAAGAGTCAGAAATGACTTAGCGACTAAACCACCATTGCCCTTATGGCAGAAAGTGAAGAGGAACTGAAGAGCCTCTTGATGAAAGTGAAAAAGGAGAGTGAAAAAGTTGGCTTAAAACTCAACATTTAAAAGACTAAGATCATGGCATCTGGTCCCATCACTTCATGGCAAATAGATGGGTAAACAATGGAAACAATGAGAGACTTTCTTTTCTTGGTCCAAAATCATTGCAGATGGTGACTGGAGCCACGGAATTAAGACACTTGCTCCTTGGAAGAAAAGTTATGACAACCCTAGACAGCATACTGAAAAGAAGAGACATTACTTTGCTGACAAAGGTCCATCTAGTCAGAGCTATGGTTTTTCCAGTAGTCATGTTTGGATGTGAGAGCTGGACTATAAAGAAAGCCGAGCACAGAAGAACTGATGCTTTTGAACTCTGGTGTTAGAGAAGACTCTTGAGTGTCCCTTGGACTGCAAGGAGATCCAACCAGTCAATCCTAAGGGGAATCAATCCTCAATGCTCATTGGAAGGAAGCTGAAGCTCCAATACTTTTGCCACATGATGTGAATTACTGACTCATTGGAAAAGACCCTGATGCTCACAAGATTGAAAGCTGGAGGAGAAGGGGATGCCAGAGATGAGATGGTTGGATGGCCTCATGGACTGGATGGACATGAGTTTGAGCAAACTCTGGGAGGTGGTGATGGACAGGAAAGCCTGGTGAGCTGCAGTCCATGGGGTCTCAAAGAGTCGGACACGACTGGTCGTCTGAACTGAACTGGTCGAGTGGTTAGCATATTGGAGAATGGTTTACAGGAAAATAAGACAGAACACACAAAAAGTTACCATGGGAATGTAATCATCAAAGTATATACTGGCAATCTCAGCTATAAAAGGGTCAAGGTCAGGGGACAGATTCTTATAAACTAATGGGACATCAGTGACACATTGATGAAGCAAGACAGGTGAACATTTTTGCAATACTGACCAAGAAAATAACATATATAAAAGACAAGATAAACAGCATTTATGAGAAGATCGGCAGTTTCAACACTGACTAAATATTTCACAATATTTAAAAGTTATCTCTTTGTGTACAAGAATGGCACTATGGTTAATTTAAAAAATAACACTTTAAAGATACACAATTTATGAATTTTAAAATATGCTCTCTGAGATTCACTTCAAAATAATAGGAGAAGAGGGGAAGTGAATGTAGATGAAATACAAATGTCCATGTCATGGTGATTACTGAAGCTGAAGTGGTATGTGTGGATTCAAAATAAGTGTCCATCTGATTTAGTGAATGCAAATAATATATTGCATATAACTAAACAATTATATTAATGAATATGATACCACAAGTTATTTTAAAAATGAATGGTTTAAGGAAATAATGAACACTAAAAAAGGAAAGTTTAGGGAAGTTTGAAAGTACTCAAAATGGTTCCAGTTTAGTATTTTCTAGCAATAAACTAAACATTTGGTGAAGATTCAGTCATTGAACCAATAAAGTTAGGTGAAAAACATTTTAATAAGTTTACTCTTTCCACTTTAGAAAATATTCAGTCTTGGATATATATTTTTAAAAAATGGAGTTAGAAACTAAATAAAAAAACTTAGAAGATACATATAATATTCACTCTTTTTTAGATTTGTGATAATACAGCATGCTTAAGTATAAGTTTTAACTTTATTGTTGATCTGGAGAACTGTTTGGGACTGCAAGAGCAGCTGGATTCAAATTCTTCCTCTAACTCTTGATTTTGTAACCCACATTTGCTGAGGTAGGTTTTCAAAGTAGGTAGTTAACCAGTTGGAGGAGTCTTAATAGCAGGGTTAGAGATATGATCCCCCAAGTTTTAAGCTAGAAGACAAGCCATTAGCTCTGACCCACATTTGATCATCACGTAGAAAATAGAAGACAGAAACTTTCAAGTAAGCAAGAGCTTGGGAATGGGTAAGTTATGCATATGTGTCCCTTCCTTAAACTCACCTGTTAAAGTCTACCTCTTTTTTGAGGGGAAGTAATGAATAGAGAAGGGACATAGCTTAATAAGAACAGAAGCTAATTTCCTAATACTTTCAAAAGAATAAAAGTTTTAATTTGTAAAGAGAAAGGCAAACTGGAAGAGGAATAATGTGATCCTGCTGACCACATATACACCATAATGGACTATGTAAAGATGCCAAGTAAATAGAGAAGGGGGCATAACAGTTCATGGAAAAAAAAGACTACATACCATTATGTGGCTTACATGTAATAGAAATTAGATAAGCGGGGAAGGTTATTGAAAATTATTCATAAAACCTATTCCAAACATTGAACATTTACACAAAAATGTTACACACATATACAAACACACACCACAAAACTAGAGCCTGGCATCTATCATTCTAAGTGCCTTTAAATGCCTACAATGGCAAAAACACACTTTTTCTGTAATCTGAAAATGACTCTCGTCACATCTAAGACACAGTGTGGGACATTTCTTCCACAAGGTAAACATCTGGGATATATTTCTCCTCTTATACAAACAAACAAACAATGTTTTTTATATGCTTAGTCCAATGCTCCTTATACCTCCGTCAACAAGTAATGTTTTCAAGAGAGCATCCCATTTCAGATCTTTGCTGTTACCTGAAGTACATTTAATAAATGACTTCTTCACTCCTTCCTTGCTTGCAAACAATTGAAGAGGTAATTGATTCACTTGTTTAAACCACACAACTTATAAATGGCCAAGTATCATTGTGAGTAATGTTCTTCCAGTTCTGCAGAAATTGTACATTTGACCAAAAGAAATTGTTGGAGTCACCAGAGTCATAGCCATATATCATCTCACCATCAGAGCACCAGGCTCTGAACACCCATTCTTGACTGCATTCCAAAATTTAACTGCATTCCAGATGCCGAACCCATCAAAATTTATTCAGCCCATGACAAGAAAGTGGTGGAACAAGTTGTGATTAATAGTTAAACTGAGATCCGTCTCTGCTGATGTCTGTAATATAAGTACAAAACGACTTCCTTCTTACTTAGAAGAACAAAGAACCATTTTGTCTAAGAGAGTCTATGTTGGGATAGTTTCTTTTGATTTTATAAAAATGCCAACAGTGAAAATAAATCCACGTAAACTGAATGAACTGGTAGGTCTGGACTTGTTCCACTGGGGGGCTAGGAAAGCGGACTTGTATTCCAGGGTAGACAGCAGTGAGTGTTGGAGAATAAATAGGAAATTTAAGTAATGGGGAGTGGAGAGTGATCTGTTTGGAGTATAGGGTGAAAATAAGAAGAATAACATTGGGAATATGCATCAGATTCAGAATATGAAGGATCATAGTCTCTAGGATGAGAATTTGAGATATTTCCCCTCACAAAGAGAACCAGTGAGAAAGTTTAAGAAATGAAAGTAACTAATTAAACCTGATTTTAATCACAAAACACTGACATTAGAAGAAACAATTGGAGGGATAAAAGAGTAGAAGTACAGACATTGCTTAGGAGATTATCATGCAGCAGATCCTGGTTTGATCCCTGGCTCAGAAAGATCCCCTGGAGAAGGGACAGGCTAACCACTCCAGTATTCTTGGGCTTCCCTGGTGGTTCAGATGGTGAAGAATCCACCTGCAGTGTGGGAGACATGGGTTTGATCCCTGGATTGGGAAGATGCCCTGGAGGAGGGCATGGCAACCCACCCCAGTATTCTTGCCTAGAGAATCCATATGGACCGAGGAGCCCTGTGGGCTACAGTCCATGGGGTTGCCAAGAGTCAGACAAGACTGAATGTCTAAGCACAGCACAGTACAGGAGATTCCTGCCATAGGTTAGGTATGAGCTAATAAATGCCTGAAATATGGCAATGAAAATAAATGTAGCTATGACAGGCAAATCAAGAAGACATTACTGGCTTGTATGCAGTGGATTTGGAAGTGAGTACATTTGACAAGGTTACTTTAGTGGCAAAGATAGCAACTTTTACAGTCAAGTAATGTTGAAGGTGGGAAATTTTAATTGAAAAATATAAAAAATAATGCTAATAAGGAAAATGAGAGTTTTGTGGTATTTGAGGATATTGGTGATTTTAGCATGTTGCCATTATTATAGTTTTATCAGCTGTTTATTGATTGTAAAATGAACAAACAAAACTCCAAACTACCAAACCGAAATGTTACATGACCTTAACACTGCATATTCTATGCTTGTGTCCCAATTAGAATGGCTCTGAGTCCCATGCACTTTTCAAGAACTTAGCTCCCTTAAAAATGTTCCTACTTATTTTTTGGATTCTGGAAAGGCATGTCTGCACGTGACTCGTAATTACATATGCATCACCAATTTATGTCTGTAATATTATTTGCCTGCTCTAGAATTCATGTGTTAACATTTAATGCTTTTTGAGTCATTAAAGGCAAATCTCTTCCAAATCAGTGGCTGCAATTGCTCATGGATCTTATGAAGTAAACACCAGTTGTCATGTCACGAGTCCTGTTTCCTTACGCTTCCAACATTGCAGTGTTCATAGTGCCAGCCAGAAGTGATGAGGATATTTGCTTCTTCTCTGATACACATCTCACAATATCACAGGAATCCTGAAAGGGATCTGGTTTGGCCCAAATTCTCAATAACTCAGAAAAAAATTTTTTTTTCAACTTCTGGTTCATACTCTTCTAAATATACATGGTCAAATCTCATTTGAGCAGAGTAGGAAAAAAAAAAGGCAAAAATATGTTTCTTAATGTTTCTAATTCCTTTCCCCTTTCAAAACCCTGTCTCCAAAAAAAGAAAAACAAAACACCTCTTCTCAAATCATTGAATGCAAATAGAAACTTGAGAGTATGTATGGTCTGGAGCGAAGATTGAGAAGATGTTTCAGGTTTGAGAGGGGAAATTGAGTTCATCTCATCTGAAATCCCTTATCTGGAGCCCTAGGGGCTTATGTATTTCAGAATTCGAAAGTTTTTGATTTAAGGGGAAAAGAAAAAACATATATAACACCACCATAGAACCATTTAACTTCAGCTTTTTTGGTATTAGTGGTTGGAGCATACATTTGTTTTACTGTGATGTTGAATGGTCTGCCTTGGAAATGAACAGAGACCATTCTGTCATTCCTGAGATTACATCCAAGCATTGCATTTCAGACTCTTTTGTTGACTATGAGGGTGACTTCTTTTTTCTAAGGGATTCTTGCCCACAGTAGTAGATGGAACACTCATCTGAATTAAATTTCCCCTGAAGACCTACAAGACCTTCTAGAAATAACATCAAAAAAAAGATGTCTTTTTCATCATAGGGGATTGGAATGCAAAAGTAGGAAATCATGAAATACTCTGAGTAACAGGTAATTTTGACCTTGGAGTGAAAAATGAAACAGGGAAAAAGGTAACAGACTTTTGCCAAGAGAACATACTGGTGATAGCAAACACCCTCTTCCAACAACAGAACAGATCACTCTAACATGATCACCAGATGATCTAACAGATTACCAGATTATCAATTAGTTCAGTCAATACAGTTCAGTTCAGTTGCTCAGTCGTGTCCATCTCTTTGTACTCGCATTGACTGCAGCACACCAGGCTTCCCGAAGCTTGCTGAAACTCAGGCCCATCAAGTCAGTGATGTCATCCAAACATCTCATCCTCTGTCATCCCCTTCTCCTCCTGCATTCAACTTGCTCAGCATCAGGGTCTTTTCCAATGAGTCAGTTCTTCCCATTAGGTATCCAAAGTATCGGAGCTTCAGCTTTAGCATCAGTCCTTCCAATGAATATTCAGGACTGATTTCCTTTAGAATCGACTGGTTTGATCTCCTTGCAGTCCAAGGTTCTCAAGAATCTTCTCCAATACCATAGTTCAAAAGCATAAATTCTTCAGACTCAACTTTCTTTATGGTCCAGCGCACATACATACATGATTACTGGAAACACCATAGCTTTGACTATGTGGACCTTTGTCAGCAAAGTAATGTCTCTGTTTTTTAATATGCTGTCTAGGTTTCTCATAGCTTTTTTTCCAAGGACAAGCATCTTTTAATTTCATGGCTGCAGTCACAATCTGCAGTGATTTTGGAACCCAAAAAAGTGGTCAATAACAAAATCAAATTGATTATATTCTTTCAGCTGGAGACGGGAAGCTCTGTACAGTCAGCAAAATCAAGACTGGGAGTTGACTGTGGTTCAGATCATGAATTCCTTATTGCAAAATTTAGATGTAAGTTGAAGACTGTAGGGAAAAACACTAGACCATTCATAGACCATTTAGGTATGACCTAAATTAAATCCCTTATGATTATACAGTGGAAGTGACAAATAGATTCAAGGCATTAGACCTGATAGAGTGCTTGAAGAACTATGGACAGAGATTCGTGACATTGTACAGGAGGCAGTGATAGAGACCATCCCCAAGAAAAAGTAATGCAAAAAGGCAAAATGGTTGTCTGAGAAGGCCTTACAAATACCTGAGGAAAGAAGAGAAGTGAAAGGCAAAGGAGAAAAGGAAAGACATATCCATCTGAATGCAGAATTCCAAAGAATAGGAAGGCGAGATGAGAAAGCCTTCCTCAGTGATCAATGCAAAGAAACTGAGGAAAACAATAGAATGGAAAAGGCTAGAGATCTCTTCAAGAAGATGAGAGACACCAAGGGAATATTTCATGCAAAGATAGACACAATAAAGGACAGAAATGGTAGGGACCAAACAGAAGCAGAAGATATTAAGAAGAGGTGGCAAGAATACCCATAAAAATACTATACAAAAAAGATCTTCATGACCCAGATAACCACGATGGTGTGACCACTTACCTAGAGCCAGACATCCTGGAATAGAGTCAAGTGGGCCTTAGGAAGCATCACTGCAAACAAAGCTAGTGGAGGTGATGGAATTCCAGCTAAGCTATATATATCAAAGCCTCAAAGATGATGCTGTGAAAGCACTGCACTCAAGATGCCAGCAAATTTGGAAAATTCAGCAGTGACCACAGGACTGGAAAAGGTCAGTTTTCATTCCAATCCCAAGAATGGCAATGCCAAAGAATGTTCAAGCTACCATACAGTTGCACTCATCTCACATGTTAGCAAAGCAATGCTCAAAATTTTCCAAGCAAGGCTTCAACAGTATGCGAACTGAGAACTTTCAGATGTTCAAGCTGCATTTAGAAAAGGCACAGATACCAGAGATCAAATTGCCAGTATCCGCTGGAACATAGAAAAAGGAAGAACATTCCAGAAGAACATCTACTTCTGCTTCATGAACTACATTAAAGCCTTTGACTGTGTGGATCACAAAAACTGTGGAAAATTCTTCAAGAGATGGGAACAACAGACCACCTTAACTATCTCCTGAGAAGCCTCTTGAGCCTGTTGCTCAAGAAGCAACAGTTAGAACTAGACATGGAACAACAGACTGGTTCCAAATTGGGAAAGGAATACGTCAAGGCTGTATATTATCACCCTGCTTATTTAGTTTATATGCAGAGTACATCATATGAAATGCTGGGCTGGATGAAGCACAAGGTGGAATCAAGATTGCTGGGAGAAATATCAATAACTTCAGATATGGAGATTACATCACCCTTATGGCAGAAAGCAAAGAGGAACTAAAGAGCTTCTTAATGCAAGTAAAGGGAGTGAAAAAGCTGGCTTAAAGCTCAATATTAAAAAAATCTAAGATCTGGTCCCATATCCCTCATGGCATCTGGTCCCATTACTTCATGGAAAATAGATGGGGAAACAACGGAAACAGTGAGAGACTTTCTTTTCTTGGGTTCCAAAATCACTGCAGATGGTGACTGCAGCCATGAAATTAAAAGACACTTGCTCTTTGGAAGAAAAGCTATGAACAACCTAAAAGAAAGTGAAAGTGAAAGTCACTCAGTCCTGTCTGACTCTTTACAACTTCATGGACTATACAGTCCATGGAATTCTCCAGGGCAGAATACTGGAATGGGTAACTGTTCCCTTTTCCAGGGGATCTTCCCAACCCAGGGATCAAACCCAGTTCTCCCTCAATGCAGGCAGATTCTTTACCAGCTGAGTCACCATGGAAGCCCATGAAGAACCTAGGCAGCATATTAAAAAACAGAGACAATCCTTTGCCAGCAAAGGTCTGTATAGTCAAAGCTATGGTTTTTCCAACAGTCATGTATGGATGTGAGAGTTCAACCACTAAGAAGGCTGAGCACTGAAGAATTATGGCTTTTGAACTGTGGTGTTGGATAAGAACTTTGAGAGTCTCTTGAACTGCAAAGAGATCAAACCACTCAATCCTAAAGGAAACCAGTCCTGAATATTCATTAGAAGGACTGATAATGAAGCTGAAGCTCCAATACTTTGGCTATCTGATACAAAGAGTTGACACATTAGAAAAGACCCTGATGCTGGGAAATATTGAAGGAAGGAGGAAAAGGGGATGGCAGAGGATGAGATGGTTGGATGGCATCACCGACCCGATGGACATGAGTTTGAGCAAGCTCCAGGAGTTCGTGATGGACAGGGAAGCCTGGTGTGCTGAAGTCCATGGGGTCGTAGAGAGTCAGACATGAATGAGCAAGTGAACTGAACTCAATATCACCATTCATATATCCTTAGCAAAATGTGTGGCTATTCACACAAAAAGGAAAAGACTAAGTATCACCTTCTATCATGTCAAGAGAGCTTTTGATACCAAATGAGTTTTTAAAATATTTTTGATGTTTACAGCTACTTGAATTTTAGAATTGCTGATAAGAGATCAAGGACTGTATCCTCATCAGATAACCTATTCATGAGTCAAAATAGCCCTGCCTGCCACTGCTATTTTCTGCTCTTGGGTGATTCTTTAGTTTGCATGCTGGAAAATGATCAGCTAAATGCCCCAGGGCTTTTCTTTTTCTTTTCACAAATGATTACAACAGTATGATTATTCTTCAAGATAGAAAATACCAGACTTGACTTTACCATCCTTCCTTTAGTTTGAATGCATATTTACACTTCAATTAATTTTCCCCTCATATTAAGGTAATGAAATTTACCTTAAAAGTTTCATTTGAATATTCTTATATAGTTTTTAGATTTGTGTACAACAGCCAGAGGATGATTTTTTTTTAATAGTATTTATCCAGTATATAATAGAGATGTATTGGATTTTAAAGGATTTAATAAAAATGGACCTAGGCATAATGTCTAAAAAGAATGGACACAAAAGTTACGGTGAAGGCTTAATGTATAATGTAGATAGAAGGACTGAATTCCAGCTTGTCCATCTTTGGTGGGGCCTGACTTCCTTTTTGTTAGCTCAATCTAAACACCACATTTTGGTGAATATGCATCACATTCATTTTGGATTATTTAATTTAACTTCCTTTCCAGATGAACTAGCTTTATTAAATGCTTGCCATGGATGGGCAAACAGAGTTTATGCAGGCTATAAATATCTATGATTAGTTTTGTATAGTATATTGCAATCTAAGGTGTAGCAATTATGCATAATATTTTCTCCCAAGCTTGATAAACCATTTGGGAACAAAAAGAGGAAAAAAATAACTAGAAAGTAATTTATGCAAACCCGATGAATGTGCAACATTTTCAAGCCTTATATTGCTCTGAGATCCTGGTCAGCAGTACATGTACATACAGAATTAAGTCCTGTCCTGAGCTAAAAAGAAGAAAATAAGTTTGACTCTGTATATCTTAAAAATGGATGTATTGTAAAAGTTATATTATCTGTGTTACTAGTTTTGATTCTTCCAAACCACTTCCTAAAACTGAAATATTTTTACACATATTTATCTATTATATTTATTCTAATAGATATAATACAGAAATATAGTTTTTAATGTGCCTACATTGTTGACTTTTTGCATAATCTCTAGTATGTTTCTAACCACTATTCAGTTCAGTTCAGTGCTCAGTCATGTCCAACTCTTTGCAACCCCATGAATCACAGCATGCCAGGCCTTCCTGTCCATCACCAACTCCCGGAGTTTACTCAAAGTCATGTCCATTGAGTCAGTGATGCCATCCAGCTATCTCATCCTCTGTCGTCCCCTTCTCCTCCTGCCCCCAATCCCTCCCAGCATGAGTCTTTTCCAATGAGTCAACTCTTCACATGAGGTGGCCAAAGTACTGGAGTTTCAGCTTTAGCTGAAACCACTATTAGGATAGTATATTGTATGGTATGGGCTTCCCAGGTGGCTCAATTGTAAAGATTTCACCTGCTAATATAGGAGACACAGGAGACGCAGAATCAATCCCTGTGTCATAAAGATCCCCTGGAGAAGGAGGGCTACCCACTTCAGTGTTCTTGCCTGGAAAAGTCCATGGACAGAGGAGCCTGGTGGGCTGCAGTCCATGGGGTGACAAAAGTGCCAGACAGGATTGAGTACATGTGCCATTGTGTGGTATGCAATATACATAAATGATATACATTCTTTGTGTGAGAAGTCTAGAACTTGTAAATAGAATTAAAAACTTATCCCTGCTTTTCAAGACATCTAAATGTACTGAAGAAGACAGAACTTGAACAAATAAACATGATAATACAGGGTGGATAGTGCTAAGTGATTCCAAAAATGCCTACCTGAAATATAAAGTGATCCAAAATAAAGAGAATTGCATGCCATTGGGCAGTACTGGGGTTCTATTTGGAAGGATATGGAATCTGAATATGTTCTTGAAGCACAAAGAGGACTTGGAGTTAAAAAAAAAAGAGAGATAAAAAAGTAGGGTTATTCCAGGTGGATGAATCACATAAGTAAAGTTACAGAGAAAAACTATTTCACAATATAACTGAACCACGGGGGAGAGAGGACAAATGATTCTTGGCTAGATTTTCTGACCATTTGGATTTCCTATTGCATATTAAACTGAATATTTTTCCTACAAAATATGCATCATCTACTACCCCCAGCCAGCCTCTCATTTTTCATGCCCCAAAGGTCAATAATAATTTTCCTTCATTTCACCATATTTATTATTCAGTAATTTGTCTACACATTCACTATTTCACTCATATATGCAACAATATTTTAAATACTTAGCAAGTAGTAAACAATAAAGATTAAAAACACAAATAAAATGGTAAGTTTTATCATTAAATTCACAGAAAATAAATTATAATATAGTACATTAGGGACTATAGCAGAGAGTTATAGAGAATGCTGTGGGAGTGGTGGCACCCTTTTTCTCAATTTGGCCAAAATTTGCTGGGCACCTACAGTGTGGCACAGAGTCCGCTCACTAGTGAGAATTTTAAGATGAATGCAATTCGGGTCATTGTCCTCCAGTTTTTCTGTCTGGTGGCGAATGAGAAGAACAAACAGATCACTGCCATGCAATGACTAAGAGCTGAGATGGACGTATGGCCACAGTAAGTGCTGACTAAATCTACTGGAGGATAAAAGCAGTTTGAGGTTTTGCCTCCTATGTGAAGCTTAGCCTACTGCACCTTTCACAGTAAACACACAGAGAATCAGTTTAGGTTCATAATTGAAAGAATAAAAGGAGCTATAAGGAATGGAAGTTACACTTCAGATCTGGAGAATCCTTTTAATTTTCTTGGAAGAGGTTTCTCTGCACTTTTAAAATCCCATATTCTTAAGAGCAGCATATATACATCTTAATGACAACATAGCCTACACTCTACTTACTTTAATGCATAATGGATTTAGTTCTGATTTTTTTCTTAGTGTGGTTAAGTTTTTGCTCTCCGTGTATTAAATGTGCTAACAGAAACCTATATTCCTCTTTAAAATGTTGAAATGTTTAATTATTCCCCATCTTGATCTTCATCTTTTCTTACCTGAAGTGTCTTACACTTTTACCTGTTTACATATGCCAGTGTCTTGATTGTTTTTATCACTTATTTTAGTAGCTGATAGTTTCAATTTCTGTTATGATTGTTGTCTAAGACTGTAAGTGATTTTCATGTTTGAGAAAAATTGGTTCTATTTCTTTTCACTTCAAATCCTTTTCTTGGTGGTACTTGTACTTGTCAATTATACTTTTGGATGTGAGCAGATAAACAACAGGTCTAATAATATTAAAAACAACTTATTTGATCATAAATGATAAAAACATAACTCAAATTAGTTTAGTCAAAAATAGGTGTATTGATTTAAAATATACTAAACTATCTCATAAAATTAAACCGCTAAAAGTACAGAGTTCATCTGGGCTTCAAGTTTAACCAGACACAGGGCATCCACGACTCTGAATTGCTTCCATTGCTCATTTTGTACGTCTCTTGACTTTTTATTGCATGATGAATTGCTTTACCTCTATAGAAGGAAATGTAGTTGCCAACAGCTAACAAGCTTCAAATCCCTTAGCTATTACAATCAAGGAAGACAGAGGGGGACTCTAACTTAGCCTCAGATTTTAAAAAAATATAATAAAACATTACATGGATTTACTCTCAGAATCCATCTCTAGAAGTATCAGTTGTGAAATAATTGAGAATAACGTAGCAGAAATCTGGCAACTAGAAACTTTCTCTGTCTCTATTGAAGAAGTAGGTGCATCAGCCAGGAAGCCACACCCATTCATGTCTTCTACAAATGATATATACTACAGAACCAGAGAGGAAATGGCAACCCACTCCCGCGTTCTTGCCTGGAGAATCCCAGGGATGGTGGAGCCTCGTAAGCTGCCGTCTGTGAGGTCGCACAGAGTCGGACAGGACTGAAGCGACTTAGCAGCAGCAGCAGAACCAGAAGGATGATGTTGGCATTGTTTACCGATGCATCTTCAGAGTCTACATGTTAATTATACAGTTTCTCACAATTTGGAGTATTGTCAGAGACATACTAGTCATCTTTCTTTAGATAATGCTTCTTTATTTCTGAACTAAGGAAACACAAAGTGACATTTCTGTGATTAAGACAGTCTACTAGTTTTACACGGATCCTTAAGAGAATTGTAATAACCTAATATCCACATTTCAATTGAGGAGAGCTATAAAAAGTAATTCTGGGTAACCAATTGGCATTGTTTTTAGCAAAAGATCCTTAAAAACTCAGTGCATGAAGCAAGCAGTGTATTATCCCAAACTACAGAATGTGAACATCATTTCTAGTATATGAGTAAGTTAGTTGTGTTTCTCTGTGTTTACTTTAAGTTGATTAATCAGTTCTTCAAGACTATAGGAATATTGAGAATAATTCAGCTCTGTTGAAGAAAATATATAACGAATTCATATAAATAACTTTTTATATTACTTTATCTCATCTAATTATATGACCTGATATATACATTCTTCAAAATAAGATGTGTAATATATTTTTAACTAGGGCTGATATACTTCAAATTTTAAAATTTTACTTGAGGGGAAAATATTTTATATGTGTTGTTTCTTTCTGTGCCTAGAGTTTATGATGTGAATCTCCAAGTGAATGTTACTGATAATTTGAAAAAAAATAGATTCAGCTTGGAATATTTTTTCTTCCTTTTCCAGGAAAACAAGGAGGTGTTTCTTTTCTTTAGCAAGATTATTTCTATCATTGGATTCAGTTGTTTACGTCTCTTCAGAGGAATTCAAGATAGTGGATTTTTGCTGCTGCTGCTGCTGCTAAGTCGTTTCAGTTGTGTCCAACTCTGTGCGACCCCATAGACAGCAGCCCACCAGGCTCCCCCGTCCCTGGGATTCTCTAGGCAAGAACACTGGAGTGGGTTGACATTTCCTTCTCCATTACATGCATGCATGCTAAGTCGCTTCAGTCATGTCCAACTGTGTGTGACCCTATGGACAGCAGCCCACCAGGCTCCTCTGTCCATGGGATTCTCTAGGCAAGAATACTGGAGTGGGTTGCCATTTCGTTCCACAGTGGATTTTTATTTACATTTTAATATATTTCATTGTATCTCTTTTGATATTGACAATTATTGTTACTATATTTTTTTATAAAAAATGAACCAACCTCTATTGAATGCTTTCATTGTGCCAGGTACTGTGCTCAATATTAACACTCATCTACTTATTATTTAACATCAATTCATAAATTTCTTCATCTAACAAATATTTATTGAGTTCCCACAGTGTTTTAACAAAACCATTCTCTGTATCCAAGATTCTTATGGAGCAGTGAAAGAACACCTATAAACAAATAGATAATTTGTGGTGTTGAGTAATGGAAAAAAAAAAGAAACTATGAAAAAAAAGGCAGGCTAAAAGATAGAGTAGCAAGGGATGCTTTTTTTAGATGATGTATTGAGCATAGCTCTGAATGAAATGAGGGAGTAAAATATAGGAATACCTGGGAAAAAAGTCAGGCATTGAGGCTAGTAGTTGTGAAGTCCAAAGAGAAAGTTCTAGGGAGCTGTGCATGGGAGAATACCATCATTTGATTTATACTGATAGTGGCGGTTCAAAGTACAGTTTCTAAGATCAGCCCAAGCTCCTGAATTTGGATGTGGGCTAATTTGCCCTGGCTACATGGCCATGGCAAGTTACCTTACCTCTCTGGGCCTGTTTCCCACTTATAGTATAAGCGCTATGCATATTCCTTTCTTGTTTTTTGGAAATAAGAATTAAGTGAGGAAACTCAGATTAGCACAGTATTTGGCACATAGTGAGTATCTGAGAAATGTTTGCTCTTATTATTATTGTATTAGTTTCCCTATTGTTGCAAAATGAGATTATTTTCCTGCCTTAAGGTATGGTTGTAATCCATGGTTCCTACCTTATGGACAAAACTTATAGACCAAATGAACAGCTAAGAAGTATATTCTATCATACACCTGGGTCTACTGAGGCGTGGGCTGTCATTTGGGGGAACTCTACACTCTCTTTAATTGCTTTCCATCAAAGGAAGAATAAATTGAGGATGATTAAATTAAGTGAACTGGAGAAAGCCTATTACTAATGTAAATCATTATAAAAGCTTCAGTAGGCAAAGAAGTAAAAAGCTAGAGAATATAATGTAGTATCTTTGGATAGTCTTCTCGTAGACAATTAAATTGCTAAAAGTGAGACAGTGCCATTAATAATTGCACGTTTCGTTTAGGATATAATTATTCACTGTGGCCTTGCTAGCTTTCTTAAGCTTAGAAATGGAAGTGACCCTTTTATTCTGACTGTACTTATTCCTCTGAGTATCTAAAACTGTCTCCATTTATCTTCATTCACCTTGTACATAGTGCATAAGGAGGGAATACTTGTCTCTTTTAAGACTAGAGTGTCAGATGAAAACATTCATTCCTCCACAAGAGGATAAGGAATACTTACCTCTCTGGAGATAATAAATATGCTGGCTTACTACATGTCTAATATCCCAAGTGAAAAAGCTATTTCTGGACAAAAATGTTTTAAAAACAGTGAAGAATTATGCTAAATTATAATTGTTCTAAAAAAGCCCAATTCTCTACTCAAAATATGTCATAAATTAAGCAAAAAATAAAATAAAATAAAGACTATTCTTCAGCAAAATGCTTAAAGCCACTACCCAATAATTATTGTATGACTACTTACCAAACACATAATTATAGCCTCTGTTTATAGAGTTTCTTTCATTTACAGAGACCTTTTATGGTCACTCTTTTTTTTTCCCTTAAAATAATAGTAATAATACCTAAGATTTTTTTGAGAGTACTTTCTATGTGCCAGGTATTTTCCATAAATTATCTCCTATAATTCTCACAATGACTCTTATATGAATTCTATTATTCCATGATTTACAAATCAAAAGTTGAGATTCATAAATGATAAGTAATTTGCCTAAACTTTCATAGATACCGAATTACAAATCCAGTTCCTAAATCTTCTCCTTCAATATGACCCTATATAGTTTCTCTTACAAATTTACCCTCTGGCAAGAAAACAGGACAGGGATGACTGTTCTTTAAAATAAAAATAAAAAGAAAAATCCTTTTAAGTAATTTTTAAAATAGCATCCAAGAAGTTAAGTAGTTTGAACAAGATAGCATAGTCAATCAGAGGCAAGTAGGACAAAAACTTCATCTGAGAAGGATGAAGAGTCCTTGACTTTGTAACAGCCAGATGTTGCCCTTTCATGCAATCACAAAGCAGAAAATAAAAGTAGAACAAGCCCCAAAATTTTAGATATAGAAAATATGTACCAACCAATTAAAGTTTCTAGCTATATAAAGGTGGACACAATTTCTGCATCAAGGTTAAATTAAGTTTACTTTGAGCATTTTTTTTCTTTTTTTCCTGAAATCATCAACTGGGTCACTCCTTCTAATAATTTTGGTCACAGCTCAAATATCATATCTTCTGATAGATCTCTGACTCTGTATAATACCAACATTCTTCCCTATCACAGTCATTCTCTAACCCTACAATATCTTCATGGGGCTTACTGTTATGTGAAATATATGAACATATTTTATTTACCTACTTTTTGTCCTTATTTGTCTTCATTGCTAGAATATAAGTTAAATTACAGTGTTCAGTTCAGTTCAGTTGCTCAGTCGTGTCCGACTCTTCGCAGAGTAACTTTGTCTATTTGGTTTGTTACTCTAGTGTTTAGATGAGTACCTTGTGCTCATAACAGATATTCAAAAAATATACAGTGAATGAATGAATGAGTGAATGAATGAATGGATGGATATGGTATAATCACTGAATCCTAAAAAAGCAATTTAGTTGCCAGTGTGTGTTTGTGTATATGTATCAACCTGTATATGGATAGACACAGATATACAGACACACATATATACACACATGGCGTTTTTAAATCTACAGATCTATTTTTAACTCTAGATCTTTAATTAGTAATCAGATCATCAACCATATTGATAAAACTTGGAAAAAGGCCTAATGACAATATAAATTCAAAGTTTTCTTTCATTTCTTTAATGAAGAACAACCAATCAAGAGAATAATAAAAACCTGTCCTCCAGACTTCATTAGGAAGCGTCTCAAGCCCACCAGATTCACTAGTATAATACTTCAGTGTTTGTTAAGCAATGTAAAAAGATTCAAAACACAGAAAAATAATTGGACAGAATTTAAGAGAGTAATCAGGTTAAAGTTTAGATTTTAAAATAGTCCTCAAGGTACTGTAGAAATCATTTAAACAAAAGAACATAGATCTGTCACTATATCAGGGTATTTAAATATTTTTATTGCTTTCCTGTTTAAATCAAAATAGGCAATTACATAGGTTCAAATAAAAACTAAATGACTTGAAAGCTTTATGTTTGAATGAATAACAGATACACCAGTTGAATGTAATTATTAAGTTTAGTTAGTCTAACTCATATCCTCAACAAACAAAATCTCTGATTATGGATATGACTCAATATTTTTCTTCGCATATTACCCATTAGTAGTTCTGAGATGATCTGAGCCAAGTTCTGAAAAAGCTTCATGAAGCTGATTTTTATTACTGTTCTTGATCTCCTATGCTTAAGCTTTGTTGGTATTAATCTACAAACTGCAGATACTGATAAAAGTGTGCATGCGAACTGAGATATCACTTTTGAAAGAAAGTAGTATAATTTGATAGGCTCCATAACAAGACAATTGGATCTAGAACTGGATGCAGGAAAGGTTTTCCAAGGAAGTGACCCCAAATTTGATCTTAAGTTTGAATAAAAGTTCATTGTGATAAACAAGACAAGAGGGAAGTGGAAGCAGGCAAAATAGCTTGACAAAGCTACCTATGTTGCAGACAACATGGAGCTTTAAGAAAATTGAAAAACCCAGGTGGCCAGAGATGAGAGATTGAAGCAGCAAGAAGTGCTACATGATGTAGGAGAGGTAGAGGGCAGAATCATGGTGGCCCTTGAGGTTAAGGATTTTCTGCTTTTCTTTTAAATAAGAGGCACTGAAAAAATATAATGTGTGTGTATGCATGAATGTGTGTTTGTCTGTACATGAAGCAAAACGGCAATGTGTTAAGTTTGCGAAATATAAATTGGCATCAGTGGCAAAGAATGAGTTTCATCAGGTCAGCTATGATTTGGGAGTGATATCAAGAACAACAATATAAGAAGAAATGCCTTTGTTCTTAATCACTTCCCTTTAAATCCCCCACTGTACCATCGATTTCTAGTTTGTACTCAGTGGCTTCTTTAACTTGAGGATTAACTGTCTAGTATGTGAAGCACTGGTCATTTTCTTTTGATGATTTAGAATGGAGGAAAACCTTAAAGTCAAGTAATGAATGAAGTAAAACCTGCCAGAGGTCTACCCGGCATCCCACCCAGGCAATCTCTTTTCTTGGGGACTTACAAGTACTACCCATCCCTGCCTCATACAGCTGACTACCTCAGCGGAATATGGAGAAGCAGTCACATAATATTGAGAGGCTCAGTGTAAATGAAAACACAGGTCCCTCATTTAAAACTTATTAAGACTTCCATGATGCTACTAGCAGTATAATAAACTAAGAATGGAACTCTTCCAAGCCCAAGTGTTTGTGCTTCTGCGTAGACCGCATGACTATATGGATGGCCTTAGAAACCTGGCCTGTTGCAGCCCAAGGAGTGAACTTGATTGGCCCAGAAATGGTTATGAAGTAAAAAATCTCACCAATGAGGCATGGGAGAAAGCATATTTTGGTAGTGAGTTCTGGGAATTTTCTTGTTTCTTAGGAGAGGATAAAGGAATGAATGATCTCTTTGTTTCCTTGTGTTATTCTTTCTGGATTTGATGGCTGGAAATTTTGCACCCATCCTGAAAGAAGCAAATGTTTGTGATGGCAGAGACCAGAAATGAAAACAACTGATATAGTTTATCATATTGCTGTGCCAATAAATCAACCAAGCCAGACACCCGTCATGAATCAAGACTTTCTATTACAGTGATAATACATTTTCCTTATTGTTTGTCATCTTGAGTCAGGGTTTTTGCCATTAGAAGGCAGAATCATTCCTAATGACAAATATAATAAAGTCTCTTAAACTAAATTTGCTGAATGAAGCATTCCTTTTTCAGTTAATAATATTTATTGCATTGTTAAATATTTTTAGAGCTTTCCATGCTTAGAAGAAATGGGTATTACATAGGATAACAGAAGTTGGCAGTTTATTTCTCAAAAGATAAAGAGATTATATGACAAAAATAAAATGCAATAACACTATCTATGCTGGCATATTCTAGGAAAATAAATGTTTAATCACAAGATAGCTGCCAGGTGAGTAACACTATTCCAGTTTTGGTTCCTTTAACATTAAATATGAATATATATTTTGATGCTATTTTTGTAAGAAAGCTTTGTAGTGAAAGAAGATATCATCCAGAGACCTCAAAAGGCAAAGAAAATGACCACAAACTGCTATTAGATAAGCTAGTGAAAGACAAGAGAAGAGCTACTAAATTTAATCAGAATAAAATTATGTAAAACAAAAGTGGTAATGTTTTCCCTAAAGAATTAATTAGAGTAGCTCTCCTAATCTGCAACACCCTCTTCCAGACATCTCCTTCTCAGTTTGTATATATGTGGTTATATACACCCTTTAAATGTAAATAAAAGAAGGAAACACCAAAGGATCTATCTGCTTTGCTTTTATGAATCTACAGGATGACGAAAACTAGGCATTTTGGTTTTGTTTACTTACACAGTTATTTTTACGAACTGAAGTGAGCACAGCATATGATCACATCTAATTGTTCTGGATCATAAAGGCAATACAAGGGCAAAGGCAAGTTTGAAGCCAGGTCTAACTCTGAAGCCTGTGTTCTTAATTCCTACAAATCAGAATTTTTGTTCATACATAAAACAATAGGTAGAACAAAAGGGAACCTCCTGGTGCTGATGACAACAATAAAGTAGAAGCAAATGTTACACAGAGAGCTTAGTTACATTTTAATTGAAATGATTCTCTTCCTGAATGAACCCTTTAAAGGCTAAGTAGGAATTTTACATGTAAATCGTAATAAATAAGCTTTTCTCCAGAAAGGATAACATGTATACATATTTACTGCAGTTAAATACTGTGATCCTATGGTTGGTAGAACCTATTTGCTGTTGTGCTTTGTTGCTTCAGTTGTGTCGGACTCTGTGCGACCCTATGGACTGTAGCCCGCCAGGCTCCTCTGTCCCTGGGATTCTCTAGGAAAGAGCACTGAAGTGGGTTGCCATGCCCTCCTTCAGGGGATCTTCCCAACCCACAGATCAAAGCTGGGTCTCCTGCATTGCAGGCAGATTCTTTTACCATTTTAGTGAGGTTAAAAAGGAGAACCTATTTAGGGAAGTTAATTTGACAATACTGCACAAGATGACCTGGGGCAGCTGAGACTAGGCAGTAGGTTCCTTCCTATACCTTGATTTTATCCCTGCCCCAAAGAGAGCCTAAAATCTTCTTGGAGAAAGAGGAGATTGAAAGGCAAAGTGAAAAATCAAAATAATGAATTAAAGACTATTTCAATTTAAAGAAGGGAAATGTATTCCATGGAAACACATGATTACTTTCTAAATGAATCTCAGAGATGAAGTGTTTAGATGTTCCAAATATGCAGAAGATACTTTCAGTGGATTGGTCAGGGCAGTTGTGTGTGGGGGGGAAGATGTGAGACAGGTTTCAAAGAAAGGATAGGTTAAAGTATGGGAATGGAGAGTATTGCGGGATGGTAGGAAATTGGGCAAAAGTACAAGAGAAGACTAATGTAAGTAAAAACAAATATGACAAAAATTGAGACTTAAAAGAAAGTAGAAAGTTGATTGGTGCCAAGTCCAGATGGCTTTGACCATTAGCTATGACTTTGAAAGTAAACATCATTAATAACCCAAGATGTTTATTGAGTGACATGTCATAAGTGTAATATAGGTTCGTTCATGTTGCTCATGTTTTTCAGGAGATGGCTGGATGGCATCACCAATGCATGGACATGAACTTGGGTAAACTCCAGGAGGTGGTGAGGGACAGAAAGGCCTGGTATGCTGACGTCCATGGGGTCACAAAGAGTTGGACATGACTGGGCAACTAAACAACAACAACATGTTGCAATACTGGGAAGAATGAATTAAAAAGGAAAAGTCTAGAGTCAGAGAAAGTAGTCAATAGCATGATATCTAGGATACGGATATGGCAGTAAGTATGGAGAGACACAACTTAGGGACACGACCTAGAAACATGACGTTACATGGCTTAGTGACTAAACGACAACAGCGATGGAGAAAATAAAGGCTATTGTAATAAAAAAACCAATTCAAATTAACTGATAGGATGAGAGGGCAAGGGACAAATAAGTGTCTCTGATGATTTCAATATTTTAGCCACTAAGACAGGAATAAATCTAGAAAGTATTAGTTTAAGATGATGAAAAATCATGTAGCTGGAAATATCCAGGAAGCTGTCTTGTAGTGGAAAGCAGAATACAGACCTGAGACATACCTTCTTGGAGAACACTGCTTCAATTACTGATGGACCCTCCAAAGTAGAGAGCATGTGCAAAGAATTGCAGAGTCTTTTGGGCTTTCTTGCTTCAAAGACATTGGCTGCTTACTCTGCTTGGAAATTTCTCACCTACTTTCCTACCTGTAAATCTTATATTTACCTGTAAAGTAACAGCACAAAAGTCATTCTAATATAGCTTTCTTTGACAATTGCAGAGTATTATTTTTTTTTTCTCTTTTGTTCCTTCAACACCTGTTGCTCCTGCTGCTGCTGCTGCTAAGTCACTTCAGTCGTGTTCGACTCTGTGCAACCCCATAGACGGCAGCCCACTAGGCTCTATCGTCCCTGGGACTCTCCAGGCAAGAACATGGAGTGGGTTGCCATTTCCTTCTCCAATGCATGAAAGTGAAAAGTGAAAGTGAAGCCGCTCAGTCGTGTCTCTGACTCTTTGCGACCCCATGGACTGCAGCCCACCAGGCTCCTCCGCCCATGGGATTTTCCAGGCAAGAGTACTAGAGTGGGGTGCCATTGCCTTCTCCTCCTTCAACACCTATTTATTCATTAACCAGACATTCACTGAGTATCTACTGTGGTCCTGACATTGTTCTAGGGGTAAGGGAAGCAGTGATGAACAGAACAATGTTTTTGCTATTGCAGGTATGCTCAGTCTTCTAGTTTAGTTAGACAATCAACCAATTGATCACAAAGTAGTTAATATTTCAAATAATGATAAACGTGTTCAACTGGAGAGCTGTTTTAGATTGTGTGCTCAGAAAAGTCCAACTGGCAAAATGACATCTGATCCAGGACGAAAAGGCAGCAAGTGAATAAACTGGACAAGGAGAATGTTCCAGGTAGAGCAACCAGCAACTGCAATGACCTGGAGCATGAATGTGTTTAACATGTTGGAGAATCAGCAAGAGGCTAAGGTAACGGGAGTTGAACGGGTGTATCAGGTAGAGTGATGAGTGACAGGAAAGAGTAACAAACTATTAGAGGTCCAGAATTAGGGTATGCTAGTTCATACCTAAGGATCTGCGAAGTCATGGGAGGGTTTTGCTTAGTGAAGTTAACTACTCTGAGCGACACTGGCTCTAGTTAGCAATCACATCAACCGAAGTGTTGCAAATGCAGTGAAGAAGGTCACAGGTATAAGCAGAGTTCACTGAGCAATGTCAAAATGTAGGTGAGAGACATGAAAAGGATAGCATAAACTTTTAAAGTGTATGTTTGGATTATTGGGGGAGACAAGAGACTAAGAGGGGCTTCCCTGGTGGCTCAGAGGTTAAAGCGTCTGCCTGCAATGTGGGAGACCTGTGTTCGATCCCTGGGTCGGAAAGATCCCCTGGAGAAGGAAATGGCAACCCACTCCAGTATTCTTGCCTGGAGAATCCCATGGATGGAGTAGCTTGGTGGGCTACAGTCCACGGGTCACAAAGAGTCGGACACGACTGAGCGACTTCACTTTCACTTTCACTTTAAGAGACTAAGGAGTAAAGTCAAGGGGAAGAAAGAGAAGAAGAAAAGCCTTACACTAGTTACCCTGTGCCTTGTCCCTTTAGCAGGTTGTATGTTCTTTCTTCCAGCTTATTCATGCTCCCCAGCTGATACCTCCTCTGAAGAATACCCCTAGGTTAGATGGAATCCCCTCACTTGGAAACTAGGCCCTCCCAATGCCTCCTCATGGCCGATAACTGACGGAGGCAGGAAACAGAGCCAGCCCGTCTTCCTCCAGGGGGAAACGAGGCTGAACTATAGTGATTGTTCTACAGCTCTCCTCTGTGTATCAGATAAAGCTACACTTTACCTGAGATCACGTCCTCGCTCCCCCCCTTTCCTACCGAATCTGTTTTCACTCCCCCACTTCAAAAGGGCTTTTCTAAGGAACACCCCCTCAATCGCATTTAGGCTTTGCTTCTCAAATCCTAACTTAAGACAAGTTTTGTACAGTCTACTAGTTACATTTTCCACATTCCCCAACAAGATGCTAAGTATGCCATCAATGCATAATAAATGAAAGACTGAGGATAAGAGGAGAAGGGGAGTGATAGAGGATGAGATGGTTGGATGGCATCACTGACTCAATGGACATGAGTCTGAGCAAACTCAGGGAGATAGTGGAGGGCAGGGAGGCCTGGAATGCTGCAATGCATGGAGTCGCAGAGAGTTGAACACTACTTAGCAACTGAACAACAACAAAATAAAGGAACAGACAACAGGTATTATAAAAGAGTAGAGAATGCTATCTATTAATATTGTAAAATATCATGTGATACCTTAGCAATCATGATTTTATTTCCAATTTAAATAATTTGAGTAAACTAATAGAAAAATATTACATATGAATAATCATTTATTCATATATAATCATTTATTCATATTTTATGTGTAAATAATTCAAAATGTTTATAATAAGTCACCCATTCTATGTTTAAGATAATCATCCATATTTGCCAATTTTCTGTCTATAAAACAAGTAAGAACTTTTGCAAATTAACTTCAGTACTTTCTGTCTCTTCAGAAGATTCTTATTAGATACTGATGAATATGCTAAACTGTGCCATCTTACTATCTTCCATGACATTTAACTTTAGTCACCTGACTACACAGGAGTCCTGAGAAAGACTTAATGATTTGTTGAGATTGGGAATGTTAAACTTAATGCATATGATCTCATGAGATAAATCATAAGAATATTCTATGCTTAGATGGAAGTCCATGATTGCAATATTTGATTTCCTTGGGAAAAATAATAATTAGGAAGTTCTCAGAGAATTGTATTCAGAGAGACTAATTCTTCTGTAGTATATTGTATATCCCTCTCCCTTTACTCCTACCCTCTGCATTCATCCCAATAAACTTCACTTATTGTCAAGAAAAATTTCATAATTTTCTTAGATGTCATCTAATATATCCTTTTGGTTTAGTGTCATGCTTTCATAGGTTTTATTTCATTTTGTTCCATCACTGAACTTTCCACCCAATTAACCCCAGTATTACACATCTCTTGCCACATGGTTTATGATCATATATCCATTTTGAATTGCCAATTTAAATAAAACTCCTTGCTAATTAGAAAACTATTATAATCATTACATTGTAATATAACCAAAAATTATTAGCCTCATTAGTTTTATAATATTCTTTCAAATTTACCCTTCTGGTAAGTCCATTTCAAATTGTTTCAAGTATGGACTGGACAGTACCTGGAAAATGCAGATATATGGTCAATTTCCTAAAAATTATTGGTCTTTTAATATGGAAATCATTTTATATACTGGCCATTGACTATATATTTTCATGATATATGGGAAATGTTCAGTGTTTAAAGACTTATTAGGTGTATATTAGGTTTGAGTTTAACACACTGGTATATTATTCACTGGGAGTAAAATTTACCTATGCATAAGATAAAAATTGAGGGTTTTTTGTTTCTTTTTGTTCTGTTTTTCATCTTTGCTTATGGATATTAAATTCTTTCAGTATCATGTGTTACAAAGATTATTCTTTCCCTTTCAATTACTTATATTTTTGCTGAAAGTCATTGACCATAGTATATATGTGGATCTATTCAGTACTCAACATCTTTCTGTGTACATTTGTATAAATAGTACACCATCTTGATTACTTAGATCTGCCCAGGTGGAGCTAGTGATAAAGAATCCACCTGCCGATGCAGGTTAGGCATGAAACTTCAGTTGGATCTCTGGGTCAGAAGATTCCCTGGAAAAGGGAACAGCAATCCACTCCAGTATTCTTGTCTGGAGAATCCCATGGACAGATGAGACTGGCAGGCTACAGACCATAGGGTCGCAAAGAGTTGGACATGACTTGAAGCAACTTAGCACAGAACAGCACATAATAAAACTTAAAACTATGCATAGAAACAAATGAAAATGAAAAAGCGACAACCCCAACAGTGCTAAGGGGAAGGTTCATAACAGTACACGTTTACCTCAAGAAATAAGAGAAAAATCAAATAAATAACCTAACTTTATACCTAAAGCAACTAAAAAAGAAGAAATGAAGAACCCCAGGGTTATTAGAAGGAAAGAAATCATAAAAATTAGGGCAGAAATAAATGAAAAAGAAACAAAGGAGACTATAGCAAAAAATCAACGAAACTAAAAGCTGGTTCTTTAAAAAAATAAATAAAATAGACAAACCATTAGCCAGACTCATAAAGAAAAAGTGGAAAAGAATCAAAACAAAATTTGAAATGAAAATGGAGAAATCACAATAGAAAACACAGAAATACAAAGGATCATAAGAGATTACTATCAGCAACTATATTACAATAAAGTGGACAATGTGGAAGAAATGGATGAGTTTTTAGAAAAATATAACCTTCCAAAACTGAACCAGGAAGAAATAGAAAATCTTAACAGACCCATCACAAGCATGGAAATCAAAACTGTAATCAAAAATCTTCCAACAAACAATGCAATTCCTATCAAGCTACCAGCAGTAGTTTTCACAGAACTAGAACAAATAATTTCACAATTTGTATGGTAATACAAAAAACCTCGAATAGCCAAAGCAATCTTGAGAAAGAAGAATGAAACTGGAGGAATCAACCTGCCTGACTTCAGAATATACTACAAAGCTACAGTCATCAAGACAGTATGGTACTGGCACAAAGACAGAAATATAGATCAATGGAACAAAATATAAAGCTCAGAGATAAATCCATGGACATCTAATTTTTGACAAAGGAGGCAAGAATATACAATGGAGAAAAATCAATCTCTTTAACAAGTGGTGCTGGGAAAACTGGCCAATCACTTGTAAAAGAATGAAACTAGGACACTTTCTAACACCATACACACAAATAAACTCAAAATGGATTAAAGATCTAAATGTAAGACCAGAAACTATAAAACTCCTAGAGGAAAACATAGTCAAAACATTCTCTAACACAAATCACAGCAGGATCCTCTATGACCCACCTCCCAGAGTAATGGAAATAAAAGCAAAAATAAACAAATGGGACCTAATTAAACTTAAAAGATTTTGCACAACAAAGGAAACTACAATGAGGTACCATTTCACGCCAATCAGAATGGCTGCCATCAAAAAGTCTGCAAACCATAAATGCTGGAGAGGTTGCAGAGTAAAGGGAACCCTCTTACATTGATGGTGGGAATGCAAACTAGTACAGCCACTATGGAGAACAATGTGGAGATTCCTTAAAAACTGGAAGTAGAGCTGCCTTATGACCCAGCAATCCCACTGCTGGGCATATACACCGAGGAAACCACAATTGAAAGAGACACATGTACCCCAGTGTTCATTGCAGCACTGTTTACAATAGCCAGGACATGGAAGCAACCTAGATGCCCATCAGCAGATGAATGGATAAGAAAGCTGTGGTACATATGCACAATGGAGTATTACTCAGCTGTTAAAAAGAATGCATTTGAATCAGTTCTAATGAGGTGGATGAAACTGGAGCATATTATACAGAATGAAGTAAGTCAGAAAGAAAAATACCAATACAGTATTTTAATGCATATATATAGAATTTAGAAAGAGGGTAATGATGACCCTATATGTGAGATAGCAAAAGAGAATACAGAATATAGAACAGACTTTAGGACTCTGTGAGAGAAGGTGGGGGTGGGATGATTTGAGAGAATAGCATTGAAACATGTATATTATCATATATGAAACAGATCACCAGTCCAGATTAGATGCATGAGACAGGGTGCTCAGGGCTGGTGCACTGGGATGACCCCGAGGGATGGGATGAAGAGGGAGGTGGGAGGGGGCTTCAGGATGGGGAACACATGTACATCCATGGCTGATTCATGTCAATGTATGGCAAAAACCACTACAATATTGTAAAAAATTAGCCTCCAATTAAAATAAATTTAAAAAAACTTAA
>SJYQ01001495.1:1392292-1407686 GCA_006410935.1 Redunca redunca
AGCATATTCAAAAGCAGAGACATTACTTTGCCAACAAAGGTCCATCTAGTCAAAGCTATGGTTTTTCCAGTAGTCATGTTTAGATGTAAGAGTTGGACTGTGAAGAAAGCTGAGTGCCGAAGAATTGATGTTTTGAACTGTGGTGTTGAAGAAGACTCTTGAGAGTCCCTTGGACTGCAAGGAGATCCAACCAGTCCATTCTGAAGGAGATCAGCCCTGGGATTTCTTTGGAAGGAATGATGCTAAAGCTGAAACTCCAATACTTTGGCCACCACATGCAAAGAGTTGACTCACTGGAAAAGACTCTGATGCTGGGAGGGATTGGGGGCAGGAGGAGAAGGGGACGACAGGGGACAACAGAGGATGAAATGGCTGGATGGCATAACCAACTCGATGGACGTGAACTCCAGGAGTTGGTGATGGACAGGGAAGCCTGGCGTGCTGCAATTCATGGGGTCGCAAAGAGTTGGACACGACTGAGCGACTGAACTGAACTGATAGTTGATGCTGGCATTTTTCCTATTTATACTCTTGGTCTTTAAAATTGGATTCTGGGAATAGAAAAGAAAGATATATGATACAGATTAATTGCACACCTGAAAGTCTTTCAAATACTTTTTAATCTACACTAGGCTTACTGAGTTTCCATCTAACCTAACATTTTTCCTCCTCTGTCATGAACTGTAGAGGCTTTTTTATTGGAGTGGTTTCATTTTTACCATGGTTGGGATATCTATGTTTTACTACTGCATGGTCAGCTTTCATTTGTAATGTTCACACTAACAATCTTGAAGCTTACTGAAACTTCATAGGCTATTTCAGAATGTCTAGTGACTCAGGCTGGGTGACTTACTTTTGTAGCCAGTTCCACTGCTACTGCTTCAACATTTTTAGTTCTTGTTTCACAGAAAGGGCAACTTCTGTAGGGCATCAGCCGTTTGCAGGAAGCCTCATTCCAGCGTTCTGCTATGCACACTGTCTATTTTCTCTGCTCGGGTTTCCAAGTGGATATTAACAGCTCAGTTTGTAAATCAGTGACTGATTCTCTCTATTCAACTAAAACTCTGGTTTACTACTCATTTCTGGCATTTGAAGAGTTTATTGTTTTTGTTGTTGTTGTTGTTGTTGTTGTTTACCTTTGCAATTACATCTTTCCAAATGCAACTCAATGCATTTTAAACAAATCTCAATTCTTCTCTCAATTCCTTTTATAATGTATACACTATTTTACTTCTTAGACACTAGTAAGAGATGGTTAAAAAAGAAAAAAAAAAAGTGTGTGTTTCTAGCCTCCTACTTTCTGGCAACCATGAATCTCAGCAACATGTATCTCTCTTTAGGACAAATTTAACAACAAAAAAATATCAGAATCTCTGTAAAAACAGTGACTCTCAAACTTGGGAAGGAAAAATTATTTTTCCTACAATCTACTCAGTATTGGTGGTGTGGATAAAAATATCTCCTTAGAACTATTATCTTGAGAACTTAAGAATTTGAGATCTTATCTTAATTCTGTGTGGGAGGACTGCTTCTGACAAGCTTAATTTTTTTGCTTCAGATAACTCACCTCTCAACTTGTCAAGTCTCTGATATGAGATTCAGTGTTAAACAAAGAGTCACATTGAAAGACTTACACAAGTAGAAAAGTTTAAAGTAAGGCAAGATATGGCTCTCATTAATGAAGAGAAATATTCTATAACCTCAGAGATGATTCTGTCTCTTTCATGAAAATAATTTACAAACGGGCTTTCTCTAATTTAGTCAGGTCTTTGTTACAACTCTGGATAAATATGAAAGGGGGTCAGATTAATTTTTTTTCAGTTCAGTCTCAGTTTTTCAATCCTGCCTTTGAAAGATTATTTTTTGTTCCATTTCATATTAACATAAGCTGAAAAATAAATGTTCATTATTTAAATCAGCTGAGCCAAGGTATCAACAATGCCACCCTGTCATAAAACAGAGATTATCTTCTTTATGAGGACTGTAAAAAAGCATCCATTAGTCAACTGCTTGGTTTTCTGAAGGCCACTCCAGTTTTTTCATTCCCTTTGAAAAATTCACAAAAGCATGAGCATCTACCTTTAACTTAATATATTTACTGCTATTCTGTACTCTTAAGCTTGACATTGTCTAAGGAGAAATATACAATAATGTTGTTTGTAAGAAAACTGTTGTCAAGACTGTGAAGCAGTTTAATGCCTAATACAAAGTGGACATCAGCAAAAATAGTTACTAAATATATTAGTAGTGTTAATGATATATTAATAGTTATCAATAATATTAAAATAACCATTTATATCTTCTGTAGTAAAGAATTGTTGCTCTGCTGATGTCTTACCCTCTACCCTCTTGGCATTATTCTTCTTCCAAATCTTTCAACTTTCTATTCTCTCCTGCTTTGCAACTCAGTTCTCATAAGCCAGTCAGCTCCATGCCTACTGCAAACATTTAAAATAAAGATTTTTAAATTTCTATTGAAAAGCATCATTAATATTTTAGTTGCAACAGCATGTATATTGTAAACTGTGTTCCTTTTTATCTTCTTTTTTCTTTGAGTATATCTCTCTATGACAACCTATGAATCTAAAATTCATGAGGTCAAATACTAGATGTTACATGAGTATATCCAAATCGCCAGTGCACTACTGGGCACAGACCAAAGATGAAATGAACAGTGGGTGATAATGGTAATGATAACAGAGATATATCTTACAGCTCTCTGTGGAAGTTGGATTTTTTTCTAATGTTTAGAAATGAGTCTATGACATTTAATAATAGGATTAATTAATTAGGTGTTATTAAGGAGTTCAGCTTCAAATAACAAGCTACATCTCATAATATGTTATCTTCTGAAAATAAAACTCCTTTAACTCCTTGATCTTCACGCAACCATGCCTTTCTATATATCAAAATAAAAGATTCTGAGTCGTTACACATATTCCCACTTTGAAAAGTCTAGAAAGGACATTCTGAAAGATAAAAATGTTCTCAGCTAAGCCTGTAACAATAAGTATTGTTTGACCATCCTTTCACAAATTTGATTCCTCCTTGTAGTCGAATAACTTACAAAATGCCGTTTTTCTATATCTGAGCTGTATTTTGAGTTTCAGAAACTCAAATGAACATCTGAAACAACAAATCATATTCCATACCCTCTCTGCTCAACAAAATATGATTTCTCAAAAATCACTTTCTTACTGAGGGAGGTCTTGTCTTGTATGTCAATTTTTTGCCAGAAGCCAGTTTTTATTGCCAGGTTATAAGCCTCTAAAATAGTAGCTCTCTTAGGAAAACACTGACACAACCTTAGCCATAGTGATGTGAATGGCACCAGTATAATACTCTGAACACAGCATCAGCCATTAACTCAAATAGCTTGATTTTGCCCCATTGTTGTTCATTGTCCCCTATACATTTGCTATAATGCCTGTGGTGCCTTTCAATACCACTTAACTATAAGCTGTCCTCCAGGAAATGTCAGGCACAGCCACCTCTGGTGACATGCAGACATGTGCTAGTTAGCACTGGTTTGTCACTGAGATTTTAACTTGAACCACTTACTTTTTTTTTTTTCCTTTAAAAATACACTCCTTTACAGAAAGAACACACACCCCTAAGCTATGCTGTAATGTGAAGCTGCCAGCTTACCTCATTACAGTCTATTGTTTTTAGGTAGTTTACTAAATGAGGACGATGTCTGAATCAACCTGCTGTTTACAGAGCAGAAGAAGAAAAATGTGCGTGCCCCCCATTTTCTACTTAACCAGTTCTTTAATCTTAATTGTGTCAGTGTTTTACCTGAATCAGTACTGTTATAACACTGTTTTAAGTAACAGTGTGATTTAGGATTATAGCTTAATCAGACTGAGTTATAAAATCTGGAGCATGTGGTGAGTTACCAATGTGGGCAGGGTCATCAAACCATGCAAAATGAAACCTTAAGAGAGAGACCCCAGAATCTCTCAATTGATGAGAAAGAAATACATTCCTCTCCTCAAGGGTAGTAAGAAATTCTCAGGAAACAGGCTGAGAAAATGTAAAAGAAGATACCACGAGATTTGACTTATAGCACTAGAGTTAAACAAAGTACAGCTTAATCACATATATGGTTTTCTTACTTTCTTTTTAAATCTACAGACTTCCAGTGGGAAATTTATGTAAGACACACACAAATCTGTGGCAAAGATAAGCACAACACTTTGCCTTAACAATACCAATATCCTTATGATCATTTTCTTCCAGAGTGGTTGGCTAATAGTGAATATCTCAGCAAATTCTAACAATATCTATAAATTTTATGGGTGGTTAATAAATTCATGGGGCTTCCCAGGTGGCACAGTGGTAAAGTATCTGCTTGCCAATCCAGGAGACTCAAGAGAAGCAGGTTCTATCCCTGGGTTGGGAAGATCTCCTGGATGAAGAAATGGTAACCCATTCCAGTATTCCTGCCTGGAAAATTTGAGCCTGGGGGCCTAGAGTCCATTGGGTCATAAAGATCTGCACATGACTGAGCAACTGAGCATGTTACACACGTAATAATTTCATGACATTACATCTGAATCTCCAAAAGAAAGATTTACTAAATGTGTGAGAAACAAGTCTTGATAAAAGGACAAAAGAATATTATTTTTGCCCATACCTTGCTAATGTCTTCTAATACAAAAGAGAATGTTGGCAGTTTTGATGCATCTGCTTAATTTTTGAAAAATCATGAACTGTGATGTCAGGTCACAAAGAAGTAGATAATATTATTGCTCTTTTCCATCTCTAACTTAGTCTCATAAAAAAATTTTAAGTTGGAGAATAAGTTGCAAGTTGTTATTTTTCCAGTCCCAGGTGTACACTGAAGTAGGACCACAACACTTGAGTGCATTGAAATTCTAATACACACACAGTTCAAATATAGAAGCAGTGATGGGGCTGACTGAAACAGGAGGGAAGTGTATTTGTTTTTTACGATTATCTTAAGAAGTAATCACAAATTTAGCAGCTTAAAACAACACCCACAGTTATCTCATAGTTGCTGTAAGTCAGAAGTCTAATGGGCTCAGCAGGGTGTCTCTTCAGCGTCTAAAAGCAGAAATCAAGGTGTTCGCAGGGTTGTGTCCCTTTCTGAAGGCTCTAGGGGAGAATCTGCATTCTTCTTCACTTAGGTTGTTGGTGGCATTCAGTTCTGTGTAGTTGTATTGCAGTTGTAGGTCCCAGTTCCTTGCTGGCTGTCACCTGAGGGCCTTTCCCAGTCTTAGAGGCCTCCCACATTCCTTGGCTCATGGCCTCCTTCCTTGATCTCCAAAGCCAGTAACAGCAGGTTGACTTTTCTTTATGCCACATTTCTCCAATACACTCATTTTCATTCTGATGCTTCTGCCTCCCTCTTTTGTACAGGTCCATGTGATTAGGAAACTGAGCCCAACCTCATGGGACCTTCTAGGCATAGGCCCTTCTCCCATATCCTCTGCTTCAGCTCTTCTCTGAAGAACCTAGATAACAGTATTTGATGCAAATTTCCTGATATTTTACATATTTACAGATGTGGAACCCCTCCCGCATAAAATGAAAGATGTTCACTACTTGATGGTCACGAGCACATAGTCCCAGGCCTTCTGTAGCCTAGGGACTTATAATGTTAACCCCTGTGACTAATAGTGAAAATCTCAGCAAATTCTAACAATATCTATAACTTTTTATGGGTGGTTAATAAATTCATGGGGCTTCCAAGGTGGCACAGTGGTAAAGTATCTGCCTGCCTATCCAGGAAACTCCAGAGAAGCGGGTTCTATCCCTAGGTTGGGAGCTAGTCAGAGGATTGCGCATGAGCTGATCGCATACCCTGCGACCCCAACCTCTTTTACCTGGCTTTTAAAAATGCTTTGCCAAAAAATCATTCAGGGAGCTAGGGATTTTTAAAGAGCATTAGCCACCTGTCTCTTTGTACAGTCCTGCAATAAACATTTCTCTGCTCCAAACTCCAATGTTTTTGTTTGGCCTCACTGTGCTTTGGGAACACCCACTTGCATTAATAATTACATCAATGGATAATCTAGGACAATCTCCCTTCATTAAGGTGCATGACATTTTCATCATCTGCAAAGTCCTTTCACCATAGAGGGTAATGCCAGAATAATGTAAAGGGTAGGGGTGAGGGCAGGGAAGAAGACCAGAGAAACCAAAATCCTATCTACCATAGGGAGTATTATATTCTATCTTTTTTCAGTTACTCAAAAGGAAAATTTATAACTTACCTAAGTTAAGTAAAACAAATTTTATTTTCTGAGTGATTTTCCAAAATTTCAGTTTTATTAGTGTTAAAAATAATGCTCATGACACCTAGTCCAACAAACCCATCTCTGTTCAATTTGTCTAGCCTCCCCTACAATATTAAACATGTGCTCTGGAATCACATAGGAATATTCATTCTTAGAATCTATGAATAATAAAATCTTAAATCTATTTCAAATAGACTGTGATGTCACTGTGAGAAGGGTCATGTCTTACTTATTGATTTCTAGGGAAAAAATCAGGATGAAAGAATTTCTCTGTGATCTGTATCCTGCTGAATTCAGAGCCTTACACTATAGAAACATTTATTACTTGAAGGTCTATATATTTTTACAAAATTTGACTGTACAAAATATAACTCACTTTAGAGTCTAGTCCATCAGCCTATGGCTCTCTCTATTACATTTCATGGGGATGCCATCTCTGAACAGAGAAATTTCCAAGAGAAAGTGAAAACTACTCAGAAACTTCCTTCAGTGACTTATAATTATAACCTGGCTTATACAGCAAGTCTGCCATATTCCAAAATAAGATCTACTCACTGAAATTATGTTGCTATGATAGGTACAAGTAAAACAACTACTGCAACAATACACTTTGAGAAAATTAAGGAGGAAACCCTAAGATCAGGATTTCATTTTGGGAATCACATCCCAAAGTGGGAAAAGGATAGAAGGTGGTAGAACATGATGCAGTAATAACTGAAAGTGAATATTTGAGAAAAAAAAAATTCAGCTCAAGCAAGTATTAATCAATAATAGATGCTTGGAGGGGAGTAGCTGAAAAGGAACACTAAAAAATTAATTTAGTGTAATCCCTTTGGAGGGAGGGGAAAGAAAAAACAAAAAACCTCTGACCCTTTTATTATATACATGAGCTATTTGTATTAAAAAGCAGAGGACAACTACAACTTTTAGATGAGGCTACTGTTTTCTTTCCACTGAATCAGACATATATCCGAACAAACTTTGGGAAATAGTGAAGGACAGAGGAGCCTGGTGTGCTGCAGTCTATGGGGTTGCAAAGAGTTAGACGCAACTTACCAATTGAACAACAATTGTTGTCTTTACTGCTCCTCCAGAGTTATCAAAGAAAGAAGATTACACTGAAAGTTTAAATTATCTGCAAGCAGTCTTAAGACATTCTTTCTGAGTTTGGAAGGTCATGCTTCCTAAGATAGCCTAATAGACAAAGGAAAATCCACCATTTATATGGATTCATTTGTTCTCTGCTCAAAGCTTATGATAAATGTTCACTAAAAAATTAGTGTTGGGTTAGGGTTAGGGTTAGGGTTCAGTTCAGTTCAGTTGCTCAGTCGTGTCCGACTCTTTGCGACCCCATGAATCGCAGCATGCCAGGCCTCCCTGTCCATCAACAACTCCTGGAGTTTACTCAGACTCGCGTCCATTGAGTCATTGATGCCATCCAGTTATCTCATCCTCTGTCGTCCCCTTCTCCTCCTGCCCCCAATCCCTCCCAGCATCAGTCTTTTCCAATGAGTCAACTCTTCGCATGAGGTGGCCAAAGTACTGGAGTTTCAGCTTTAGCATCAGTCCTTCCAAAGAAGTCCCAGGGCTGATCTCCTTCAGAATGGACCGGTTGGATCTCCTTGCAGTCCAAGGGACTCTCAAGAGTCTTCTCCAACACCACAGTTCAAAAGCATCAGTTCTTCAGCACTCAGCTCTTCTTCACAGTCCAACTCTCACATCCATACCTAACCCTAAACCAAATCCATTTTTCTATTTGTAATCAGAAGCTATTTCCAACTCAGACTACTTTTCTCCTACTGGATAAACTTCTTGAAACATCTCTTTGTAAGAATTCTGCTTCTCTAAGAATAGCTAACTTTACAAAATTTAATATTTTTACATGATGTGAGATAATTATCACTGAACAGACTTTAATTTATCCAGTGGGTATATAAAAGATTTGTTGATATTAACTATAATCATGAATTCCTAATTATCATAAGTTTCATAATAAAATAGATTGAAAATCTAGTTTTAAAGATCATTTTTGAAATAATGAGATATTTTCATATAACCTAGATCTCAAAAGCTACTTTTGCTCCCTGGCTATTTTTAACACATACTCAAAGTGGATATACGTTCCACTTGTCACTGATGTTTTATGTATAATAACTCTCCATAACAGAGAGCAATTATTGGTTAAAGTTGACACCAACACATTCTTTATCAAGCATGAAAAACTTACCTTGACCTTTATACAATTATTCTTTGAAATGAAGAATTAATGCTTTCTAAAATAGTCATACAATGATGCGGGCACTGTATTAGTTTAAGGTTAAAAACTCATGACACTGTGATTGAGATGCCTATTTTCCAGTATTCATTTGCATGATTAAAAGGAAATCTTTGCCTAGTTGAAATTTGGGGGCAAATGGGCATAGTATCTATTCATAGTTAACTATAATGGCTTGCTTTTAAAACTTTAGCGCATTCAAATATTAATCAAACTAAAAGATTTCAAAATCATGTAATCCCTGCTTTAGAAAGAATTACTATAAAGATAATTTGCTAAGTCACTTCAGTCGTGACCCACTCTGTGCAACCCCATAGACGGCAGCCCACCAGGCTCCCCCGTCCCTGGGATTCTCCAGGCAAGAACACTGGAGTGGGTTGCCATTTCCTTCTCCAATGCATGAAAGTGAAAAGTGAAAGTGAAGTCGCTCAGTCGTGTCCGACCCTCAGTGACCCCACGGACTGCAGCCTACCAGGCTCCTCCGTCCATGGGATTTTCCAGGCAAGAGTACTGGAGTGGGGTGCCATTGCCTTCTCCGAAAGATAATTTAGTCCAACATTTTTCACAGCATAGACTTCCTAAAATTTTTCAGACCCAGTTTGGTTCCTCCCCTTTCCTATCTTCCTATCAGTAATGGGAAATATCACAAGCCTTTGGCAGTTTAAAGTAGTTTCCATTTGCAGACAGTTTTGTTCTTATAAAGAGCTAAAACCCACTCCAGTGTTCTTGCCTGGAGAATCCCAGGGACGAGGGAGCCTGGTGGGCTGCCGTCTATGGGGTCGCAGGAAGTCGGACATGACTAAAGTGACTTAGCAGCAGCAGCAGCAACGCTAATTCTCTCTTTTCATGTTGGAGTCATATAAACAAAGTGTAACATCTATTTTTCACAAGAAAACACTTTACATACTTTAAAGTTTCTTTATCCCTTGAAGTTATCTTTTCTTCTATGTATGCATCTTAATTGTTTTAAGCCTTTGTAAGATTTCCTCATCTTCCTTCTTTGCTCTGGGAGAGTAAGTGAGACAAAGTAGTTGATAACCCAATTTGTAGAGTTAATCATGTTGGACTGTGAATTTCTTTTCTACTCCCATTAACTTGTGTTTGGATCAAACTAGCTAATTCCTCTCTCTGAACCTTTATTTCTTCTTCCACTTCTAAGACTGTAAGCAACTTATCCAAACTCTCTGAGCCTTTGTTCAAAAACCTACTCTCTGTTTGACCTTGAGTAATATGTTTTCCATTACTGAATCCCTATTTTCTCATCCGTACACGGAAATAATGGAGTTGCTGTGAAGTACTGTCAGAGATAATCTGGAAAAAAAAAAAAATCTCTGAAACATATAAGCACTTTAAAAATGTTAGTATTTTTGCCCTCCTTTTGACTTAATCACATTTGTCAATATCCATGCTTTTCCTAGCTTGAATCTTCTTAAAAAAAAGGAAGAAATTAACAGGCAAAAATTAAAGTTCTAATAATTTATCTGAAAGATATAAACCGTAAGTGGTTTGAATGAGGCAAGGAGAAGCATGAATCTTGTTATCGTCATATCTGCTTCCCAATTACCTGCAAAGAAAACTAAAAATCACATGGCACATGTGTTTGCTTGTCCTATGGGCATTCAGTGGAAGGTTCACAGCTGGAAGAACCTAGAAACTATAGACAGAGCGAGGAAAAGAAGGAAAGTGTACCTGTCTGGGTCCCTTCAGCCTCCTGTCTCACTGGCTTTTCCATTTCCAGGTTGTTTCATGTAGCTCCCTGAAGGCTGCATAGGAAGCCAGATCTCAGGCCTTGTGATATAATATTTCAACTGAATACAAAAGTGCAGGAGTGATTCTGCATGGGTTAGACCAATTAAGGCAGACAAAGAAATCTGAGAAATCACTAGTGAAGGCCACATTCTAAATGTAATTCTTTTCAAATTACCGAAAACTAAATGAGGCATTAGCAGATTAAATTGTATTTGTTGTTGTTATTTTGCCATTAATGTCACTTCTATTAAGTTAGTCTATCAATCACAGAACACATTCACATTGTTTACTTATTTTTCCATGTAAATAAATCATTATTATTACTGTTACTATTATTGTTATCTTAACACTGCTGCTATATGATACTATCTCCCTCATTGAATCTCATGGCCTTTTTAGTATAGGGTTTTCAGAATATGTTCCAAATTTATTCTTCCATATTGTACACTAATGTAAAATCTCTTTGCTCTGATCAACTTGAACTATCCATTCCTATTAAGTTTTTCTTTAGTGTTAACTTTGTTAATCATAGACAGAATACACTCTTCAAAAATTTATACATAGCAATGTCTAAACCTTTTCTTAATAATCAGTTTTAATGCCATCTTCTTTGTGAAGCTGAAGCATATCCTCAGATGAACATTTTTCATTCTCCACTAAGCCCTCATAACACTGGCTACTTTCACCTTCAGTTCAGTTCAGTCACTCAGTCGTGTCTGACTCTTTGCAACCCCACGGACTGCAGCACACCAGGCCTGCCTGTCCATCGCTAACTCTCGGAGTTTACTCAAACTCATGTCCATAGTGATGCCATCCAACCATCTCATCCTCTGTCATCCCGTTCTCCTCCTGCCTTCAATCTTTCCCAGCATCAGGTCTTTTCCAGTGAGTCAGCTCTTTACATCAGGTGGCCAAATTATTGGAGCTTCAGCTTCAACATCAGTCCTTCCAATGAACACCCAGGACTGATCTTTAGGATGGACAGGTTGGATCTCCTTGCAGTCCAAGGGACTCTCAAGAGTCTTCTCTAACACCACTGTTCAAAAGCATCAATTCTTCAGTGCTCAGCTTTCTTTATAGTCCAATTCTCACATCCACACATGAGTACTGGAAAAACCCTAGCCTTGACTAGATGGACCTTTGTTGACAAAGGGATGTCTCTGCTTTTTAATATGCTGTCTAGGTTGGTCATAACTATCCTTCCAAGGAGTAAGCATCTTTTAATTTCATGGCTGCAATCACCAGCTGCAGTGATTTTAGAGCCCCCCAAAATAAAGTCTGACACTGTTTCCACTGTTTCCCCATCTTTTTGCCATGAAGTGATGGGACCAGATGCCATGATCTTAGTTTTCTGAAACTAAAGTTTCAGAAATTAAAGTTTTCTGGAGCTTTAAGCCAGCTTTTTCACTCTCCTCTTTCACTTTCATCAAGAGACTCTTTAGTTCTTCTTCACGTTGTGCCATAAGTGTGGTGTCATCTGCATATCTGAGGTTATTGATATTTCTCCTGGCAATCTTGACTCCAGCTTATGCTTCCTCCAGCCCAGCGTTTCTCATGATGTACTCTGCATAGAAGTTAAATAAGCAGGGTGACAACATACAGCCTTGACGTTCTCCTTTTCCTATTTGGAACCAGTCTGTTGTTCCATGTCCAGTTCTAACTGTTGCTTCCTGACCTGCATACAGGTTTCTCAAGAGGCAAGTCAGGTGGTCTGGTATTCCCATCTCTTTCAGAATTTTCCACAGTTTAACCAATATAAAATTTCCACATTAACCAATATAAAAGCTTAAAAAAGTATGTGTCATTTTTCATACTAAGGCTTCAAAATCCTCTACACATTTAACATTTAATGGTACATCTCAATTTGGATTAGTCACATTTCAAGTGTTCAGATGCCATGTGTGACTAGTGACTACTGTGTTAAATAGCTGACTCAGTGTATGCAAGTCAATTTCTCTTCTCCAAGATCCTAATTCCAAAACTTTATGCCTAAACCTCCTCAATGATTTTTTTATTGTGCTTAAATTTTCTCTCCAATTATATATGAATTATTTGAAAGCAAGCCTTCATTCTTATTTACTTATTCATTTAGTTTTCTATACCATGCATAATTCATTGTATAATATACATTTACCACTTGTCTAATATTTGCTGTGAGACATTTACCGTGTATGGTCAATCACTCAGTCATGCCCAACTCTGTAAGTCCATGGACTGTGGCCTACCAGGCTCCTCTGTTCACGGGATTTTCCAGGCAAAAATACTGGAGTGGGTTGTCATTTCTTTTTCCAAGGGATCTTTCTGACCCAGAGATTGAATGCACATCTCTTGCTTCTCTGCACTGGCAGGCAGATTCTTTACAACTGAGCCAATTTCAATCTTTTTTGGATTGTCTAAACTTTCTTGAGGTCTACTGTACATATTATCTGATCTCTCATGTTCATTGTGAAACAGGTTAGCACAACAGAAAAAACAAATATATATCTCCAGGTCTTAGATCCACTGATGATAATCTATTGTATTTTCATCAGTAAATTAATTTCACTGTACCTGCATTTCTTAATCTTGTATAATGAAGAGAACTAGTCACAAATTCTCTGCTACAGGATTTTGTGAGCACATTTTAAAAATATATGTCAATGCATTTTCTAAGTTGCAAAGCACAGAAACAATACAACAAATATGCACTTATGATATTTTTGTTTCGCTTTCATTAAGTTTTGGCCCTTGACTAAAGTAAAACCTTGTGCCAGGAGTTCACAATGGCTTTTAAAATCCCCTCATAGCTCATAATTTATAGTTTTGAGTTCGGTAACTTACAAGACCACTTGGGATTAATTTTTCTTAAGTATATTAATTTACTTGTCTACACTGAAGCTTAATTTTTGCATGTCTTACAGACTGGTAGGAGATTCCTGAAACTAGCTAAATACCTTTATAGTGTTACTAAGCATTTTAATCCTGGGTAGAAAGAAGCAAAAGGAATGTTTTTAAAAGAGAAAAGCACAATGAAAGTATTTTTGAATAATTGGATTTATTACAACTAGAGGAATAAGCTTTGCCAAGATTAACATTCATTGCAAATCAATATTGTCAGAGTTCTGAATTCACTTTAATATTTTGGTAAATTGATTAGCACTGTCTTGTCAAAATTACAATTTTTTTAAAGCCCCAAAGCAAAGAAAAAATAAGGGTATGGATTGTTTTAAGATAAAGAAGCTTCTCTTTATTTTCAGGTGAATAAGTAACAGAAACAGATTTTCATCTAAATACTGCAGGGTTTACATGTTTTATGTTTATTTTTAAAGGAAAATAAATTTGTTTGAGAGTCATTTGGCAAATCTGAAATATGGATTCAAACATACATACACACACATGCACACACACACACACATACTAACATCCAATTTATGAACACCATTTAAACAGCACACCTGTTCAATTAGAAAGCACCAGCAAAACAGGTCAGGGCAACACATTTCACTGCATTTGTACAATGGGTGAGCTGCTTAATCAACCCCAATGGTGTTTGTTCCAGCCTAATTGTGGTTTGTGCCAGTTATGAACAGGCTCTGGCTCTTGAGTAAAATTTTTTACCATGAGACTTTTGTACATTTTATGCAAACTACTTGTAATATCAGTACTATTTAACATTTGATCTTAATTTATTATGTTTCAAAAATTAGGTTAATGCTCTTGGGAATGATAGTTTTCTAAGCCATTCTGAAATATCAACATCATCCATACATAATACTACATTTTAATAATCAATAGTTTTCCAATTTTCAGTTTTTGCATTTGCTTATAATCTCTGTAATTTAAGAGTTTTTCTTATACCTCCATAAATGCCTAGCTATATTTTCCTCCTTCCAATTATATTTGCATTCCTAGTTTTGGCCATCACTCCTTAGTTCAGTCTTTGGATGATATTATCTAGGTGCAAATTGGTCATAGCTTGGGTTTCTTTTTGTTTTCTCACAAATTTTTAAATATATAGATAAAAAGAGAAACTAAGATTCATAGCCTTTGACTTTTCTTTGATAATAGAACAATATGGTACTCCAGCCTATGGCATTAGGGTCCTAAAGCCAAACTAGCAGTCAATAAATATCATGAACCACAACCAACCTGAATTTGATTACTCAGTGGTTATGGAGCTGAAACTGAAAGCCTCTAAAAAGAATCCTAAGCTTGTGACATTTACAAAGCTGTTTCTAAAGACAAAACAGGTACGAAAGGTCATGGCAGACTAAGGCTTTGGGGGCCAGGAGGAGGGGGCAATTCATCCGCAGGAAGATTAAAGGATTGAAAGTTTTGAGAACAAAGTTTGTAATTTTCCTGTGTACAAGAGAAGATATTGTTTGTGATGCATATATCTGCCATGCATCTTAAGTCTGAAAATAAGATGAAGTGAATATAGAATTATTTGCATTTACTTCAGTTCATTCTATCAGGTACTGTTTCCTTCCTGCATTCTATCAATCTCATGGTGAAAGCACATATTGGGGGGGAAAAATAGAGACAAAGACAGAAAATGAGGAAGTAGAGCCTGTAGAATAAACTTAAAAATGCTTATTGATAATTTCATATATTGGACTTTGGGCCTTCTTTGCTAGCATTTATTTCCCATTCTTCCCAGAGGTTGCTGATTATCTTTAGAAAAAAAATGTGATCCAAGGAAGCTGTCTTGGAATGAGTTCACTAACACAGATCAAGTCAATATGCATAGCTTAGGTCATGTATTCTTTTCAGCTATTTGCACTAAAAACATTTCACTGTTCTCTATAGAATTGTCTGTGCTGTGTTTCTGCTTATATGCTGTAAACAAATGAATCTTAAATGATCTCTCAATGGAAACCTCTAATAATAGCTAAATTAGGGTTATGGGTGAATAACCCTTTCCATTTTTGTAACTGTACTACGTAAAATGTGCCACATTCTAAAAATTTTAAGTTCTTGAAATCATCAAAGACTGACTTTAAATAAAGGTACCAATGTTTAGGTTACAAAAGTCTTGACATCAATTATCACAAGCTTTTAATTAATGTCTCAAGGAAAGAATATCCATCAGCATATTAATTAACTGACATTTAAATATATTAGA
>SJYQ01001495.1:1416405-1431409 GCA_006410935.1 Redunca redunca
CTTAGTGCCTTTTGCAATTAATGTTTATCATACTCAGATAATACTATTCTAATTACTAGCAGTGTAAGATATCAGTTTTCCCATATTTAAGCACCATGTAATGCAATCATACTATTTAGATTCTGAATTCTTCAATTCAATATGATGTTTTGGAGATCCATCCATTTATTACATGCATGTATAATATTGCTAAACACTATTTATTATATGAACATATAACTCTTTTCTTATCCATTCTCCTATTTGTAGACATTTTTTCATGCTATAGTTGTTCACTATTAGGGATAAACCTGCCTTGAACAGTTTTGTATGCAAGTTTTGGGGCATTTTAATTTCATTTATCTTGGATAAATCCTCACAAGTAAAAATTACTAGTTCATAGGAGAGAAACATGCAAATATTATATGAGAATTGTAGTTGCTCTACCTCCACGGAAACATTTGGCATTGGTCTTCTCAGTTTTATCCATTCTGTTAAATACAGAGCAGTGTCTCATTGTAATTTTAATTTGCATTTCACTGATAAGTAAGGCTGTTGAGAGTCTTGTATGTGAATTTCCTCTTGTGCTAATTGTGTCTACGAATCTTTTGTCAAGTTTTATTTTTCATTGGGCTGTTACCTTTATTATTTAGTCATGAACTTCACTGTATATTCTAAATACACCTTTTGTCAGATACACACATTGCCAATGTTTATCAGTATATACATTGTATTTTCATTGTCTTGTGTTTGTGAGAAAATTATTTAAATTTTGATAAAGAAATATTCATTTTAGGCTTTTTTTAATGGCTAGTGCTTTTTGTGTACAATCTAAGAAATCTTTTCCAATCTTAAACATCATTTTCAAAAGAAAAGATATTTATTGTATGGATCTATTAATATATCTCAAAATAATTATTGTTTATAGAGCAATACAGGCGTTGAAGTTACTTATGTTTCACACATCTACCTAGTTTCAGGATGGTTTATCGAAAGGACTGTATTCTCCACCATTAAGCTGTTTTGGTGTCTTTCTCAAAAAAAAGTTGAGCGCTATATTAGAGATTTTGTTCCAGACTTTGTATCCTGCTTCATTTCATAAGCATGAGAGACATCATTATGTTTACCTAGAAAGGGTCCTCTGCCCTTACCTACTCCTTGTCTTCACCAACAAGATGGGACAAACGCAGAAATCACAGGCAGTTTCAGGGGCATAACAGCAGAGAGAAATTGTGTTTCACTCAATAGTTAAAAGTTGGTATTAATATTTACAGTGGTGAATAGAGAGAGTGATGTGATGTAGTGGAGATGGCTGGAGTAGGAGCATGTCCAGGTAAAGACAGTTTAAAGCATTTCTGTGCCTCCAATGAAGAACATGACTTTAAGCAATGAACATGAGTTTGAGCAAAACTCGATGGACATGAATTTGAGCAAGCTCCAGGAATTGGTGATGGACAGGGAAGCCTGTCATGCTGCAGTCCGTGCAGTCACAAAGAGTCGGACCTGACTGAGCGACTGAACTGACTGACGTGCCTCCAACAGAGCATGCAGGTGTTCCCATACTTCTCTAAGAGATCCGAGGCAGCAGCCGAGGGAAAAACCTGAGGTCCTGCACAGTCCCAAGGATTGCTAACTGGAGATTACAGTCATCATCACCGCTCATTAGACAAGGGTACAGATAGCTCAGAGGAAACAACTTAACAGACAATGCCCTCCAAGTACCACATACCCCTTTCCAATATTTCCATGGCAATAGATACGCCTTCTAAACCTCAGACTCAACCAGGCAGAAATGGAAAAGTAGAGCTTCCATCATGGCTGAGAAGACTCTGAATTCACTGGGTTATTCTTGAGTTCACGAAGTGATGGCATGTTCCATTATGTTGATTTTCATTTTGCTTATAATAAATATGAACTTGAGAGTTAAAAAAAAAAGAGCAAGGAGGTTCTCTTTTCTTTTAATAAAATTTACAATTTGAGAAATTCATATTAAATGAAATTTCAATTTGCAAATCTGGCATTTTTCATATAAAAATAGAAGTGCGGTATATAAGAAAAAAATCAATGTGGAGCCAAAATACTTTAACACAGTCTTAGTCTTGCTACTTTTTAGCTATGCGTCACTGGGAAAACATCTTTAAACTTTATTATTTTTTTACATTGCTTTTTTAAAATATCAGGATTATTTATTAAATCTCTGGAATATACCAAGCACCCTGATATGCTATTAATACTACATGTAAATTTTAATTTATAAAGCAGTCCAGAGAGATAGGTATCATGTTATTTCCATTTTATGAAAAGGAAGGAACATTAAACCTTTCATTGAAAGGCAAAATGGTAGTCATATTTCTGTCTCAGAAGGTTGTATGTGTCTCATTGTATGTGACAATGCATGTGAACATGTTCCATACATCAAAGAGCCAAATCCTTGCTATCGTTAGTATTATTTATATTCTCAGGGTTCTCAAATTGATTTCTATTTCTCTTTTCTGGATTCATTCCTCTACAATGCCCCTTAGCAGCAACTCCAATTTATTTGCTATCCTTTAGGCAAACTGCTTGACACACTTATATCCATACGTATGAATACAGTTTTTCTTTTATCTGGAATTAGAGAAACTTAAGAGCAACTGAACTGAACTGAACTGAACTGAAGCCCATTCCGCTGGATCATCGAAAAAGTCAGAGAGTTCCAGAAAAAAATCTATTTCTGCTTTATTGACTGTGCCAAAGCCTTTGACTGTGTAGATCACAATAAACTGGAAAATTCTGAAACAGATGGGAATACAAGACCACTTGACCTGCCGCTTGAGAAACCTATATGCAGGTCAGGAAGCAATAGTTAGAACTGGACATGGAACAACAGACTGGTTCCAAATGGGAAAAGGAGTACGTCAAGGCTGCCTGATGTACTTGTCACCCTGCTTATTTAACTTCTATGCAGAGTACATCATGAGAAATGCTGGGCTGGAAGAAGCACAAGCTGGAATCAAGATTCTGGGAGAAATATCAATAACCTCAGATATGCAGATGACACCACCCTTATGGCAGAAAGTGAAGAGGAACTAAAAAGCCTCTTGTTGAAAGTGAGAGAGGAGAGTGAAAAAGTAGGCTTAAAGCTCAACATTCAGAAAACGAAGATCATGGCATCTGGTCCCATCACTTCATGGCAAATAGATGCAGAAACAGTGGAAACAGTGTCAGAGTTTATTTTTTGGGGCTTCAACATCACTGAAAATGGTGATTAGAGCCATGAAATTAAAAGACACTCCTTGGAAGGAAAGTTATGACCAACCTAGATAGCATATTCAAAAGCAGAGATATTACTTTGTCAACAAAGGTCCATATAGTCAAGGCTATGGTTTTTCCAGTGGTCATGTACGGATGTGAGAGTTGGACTGTGAAGAAAGCTGAGCACTGAAGAATTGATGCTTTTGAACTGTGGTGTTGGAGAAGACTCTTGAGAGTCCCTTGGACTGCAAGGAGATCCAACCAGTCCATTCTAAAGGAGATCAGTTCTGGGTGTTCTTTGGAAGGACTGAGGCTAAAGCTGAAACTCCAGTACTTGGGCCACCTCATGTGAAGAGTTGACTCATTGGAAAAAGACTCTGATGCTGGGAGGGATTGGGGGCAGGAGGAGAAGGGGACGACAGAGGATGAGATGGCTGGATGGCATCACCAACTCAATGGACATGAGTTTGGGTGAACTCCAGGAGTTGGTGATGGACGGGGAGGCCTGGCATGCTGCAATTCATGTGCTTACAGAGTCGGACACGACTGAGCGACTGAATTGAACTGAAGCCCATTTGAACTGAGGTGGCCTCCTGTTTGAAAACGCAGCTAAAAACCAACCATGTCTAGAGTTTCTTCTGTGAAGACCTCTACCCATCTCCATTTTGTATTTCCTGCTCTCTTTTTGCCTATTTGCATTTAGGATATACTCTATGTATGCATTTTCTAATCATTAAAATAGAAGACAGATGTTTTAAACATAGTTCAAACACCCTATTTTATCTTTGGACTTCAACTCTAATTATCNTCTAATTATCAGTAGTGTTACAAAAAGCTTATGCTCATATACATATTTGTATGGAAATGTTCCCTTCCATTTCTAAAACACTTGGTTGCTATAGTTTCTAAGCATTCAATCACAATAATACTTTTTAATTAGCTTAATGCAATACTCTGTTAATTTAAAAGCATTCATGTAATATTGAAAAATAAGGTTGTATTTTTAATTAACTATAAACTCCTTGAAGTTAGAGATTCTCTCTTAAATTTCTTTGTAGCACACATTTACAGAGCAGTGTTAAGATTTACTGATTGGCAAATTTTGGGTTTTAGTAAGGTGTCAATCATAACACTAGCTAAGAAGTAACGCAAGCATATGTGCATTGTTTATTCTTTTTAATCTATGAAAAGTATGGGAGTATTCTAGTAGTATTCATTTACTGCTATTTAATTTCAATTTTTTCTGAGTATGACTGATTTGTGGAGTCTATTTTTGTTCTTTCCTTTTTGTACTACTTAAGCAATCAGACATGACAGAATATGCAATTATTCTGAGGGATGGGGCCATGCCCCTACTTGCATAGGTTTTGTTTTACTCATGCTTTCAATTATGACAGATACACAATTATTATACAACTATGTCTTGAAATAGTCAGTTATTTATAAAAAACAAGAACCTACACATATGCATTTCCAAATTAAACTGCTGAGATATTTTCATTCCAACTTAACATTTGTATTTCTAAGTAATTTTGAGCCTGCTCTTTGTAGAATAGATTTCTTAGACTGTCCTACAGATAAGTATATTCATTATTGTTTTGTTCATATTTCCCATATTTTTAAAAAATGTGGCTTATATTTTGTTTTTATTTAGTCACTAATTTGTGCCTATCTCTTTGCAATTCCATGGACTGCCGCATGCCAGGTTCCTCTGTCCATGGGATTTTCTAGGCGAAAGTATTGCAGTGGGTTGCCATTTCCGTCTCCAAGAGATCTTTCTGACTCAGGGATCAAAACCAAGTCTCTTGCATTTGCAAATATTGGCAAGTGGATTCTTTACCACTGAGCCACCAGGGAAGCTGATTTATATATATATATATGTATGGAGAAGGAAATGGCAACCCACTCCAGTACTCTTGCCTTGAAAATCCCATGGACAGAGGAGCTTGGTGCAGGCTACTGTCCATGGGGTCGCAAAGAGTCGGGCATGACTGAGCGACTTCACTTTCACTTTCATATATATAAAACTATATTATACTATTATATATATATATTACTATTATATATATATATTACTCATTGACTATTCAGAATGAATCTCCCTCTTGAGAGTCCCTTGGACTGCAAGGAGATCCAACCAGTCCATCCTAAAGGAGATCAATCCTGGGTGTTCATTGGAAGGACTGATGCTAAAGCTGAAACTCCAATACTTTGGCCACCTCATGCCATCTTTTTTTATGATTCATACCCTTTTCTGAAATTATTCAAGGTATATATTATTATATATTTATAATATTCACTTGTAACAACAAATATTATAAATTATTTGTTGTTATTTATATAGTTGTTTATGTTTGTCACTTATAATAGTCATAACAATAGCACCAATAACAAAAATCTTTAATAGCATTTAATGGTAATTAAGATTTATTGGACACTTATTATAAGTCAGAAACTATCCAAGACCTTTATAGGTATTAGCACATGGAATTGTCATAAGAACCCTCTGGAACTTGAAACTATTATTATCTTCATTTGATAGGTAAAGAATGAGTGACAGAAGGTTCCTGTCCCAGTTCAGTTCAGTTACTCACTCATGTATGACTCTTTGCGACCCCATAGACTGCTTTGATTCAATACAAGTCATATTTGTTAATTTTCCTCTTCACTGGCTTCTGCCTTAATCACAATTCACTATATTTCTATAAGAATCACCATTTTCATAAAAGTGAAATAAGTGTTACATTCACTCAGTTGTGTCTGACTCTTTGCAACGCCATGCACTGTAGCTTACCAGGCTCCTCCATCCATGGGATTTTCTAGGCAAGAGTACTGGAGTGGGTTGCCATTTCCTTCTCCAGGGGATCTTCCCCACCCAGGGATCGAACCCAGGTTTCCCACATTGCAGGCAGATGCTTTACTGTCTGAGCCACCAGGGAAGCCCTAGTGTTACATCAAAGATGTCTAAAATCCATTTGGGGAGCATAAAATATTTTAGTTTATGTGCATGCACACACACACAAACACACACACACACATATACTCATAGTGAATAAAATAAAAGTTATGGAATATTTCCCTAAGATATAGTCTAGTTTGTACTTTGAAAATATTCCTCTGAGTAAACCAGAATATAGAAAGCATTGTCCTCAACATTTTGGTGGCTCTTTCCTATCTGCCTCTAAAATCCCTACATAATTACCCTTATTGAACTGTTCAATCACAGAAGTATTTAAAGAGAACCCTTAAAAAAAAAAAAAAAAAGGAAAAAGAGTTGCAACATTGCTGTTTCCACTTTCTCTTGGTCCAATCTGGTTTTGGTCTCTCCAAATGCATTGAGGTGTTTCAGTCAAGTCACTGACAAACTCTGTCTCCACATTCTTATAGCAAATGGTTCAGTTCAGTACAGTTCAGTCGCTCAGTCGTGTCCGACTCTTTGCAACACCATGAATTGCAGCACGCCAGGCCTCCCTGTCCATCACCAACTCCCAGAGTCCACTCAAACTTACGTTCATTGAATCAGTGATGCCATCCAGCCATCTCATCCTCTGTCGTCCCCTTTTTCTCCTGCCCTCAATCCCTCCTAGCATCAGAGTCTTTTTCAATGAGCAGCAAATGGTTACTTTCCCCTACTTTTTACTCTTACCTTCTCAGATCCCCTCATGCTAGTTTTCGATCTAGTTCACAAGCACCTCCATTTCAGTCTCTTCTGATTCTGTACCTCTAAATTATACATGTGAAATTATTGAGAAAAAAATATATTTCTTCAGATAAAGCTAAAGTATATTAGTAAGCCAAATGTTTAATGTAAAGTTTTACTTTAAACTCCAGTACTTTGGCCACCTCATGTGAAGAGTTGACTCACTGGAAAAAGCTCTGGTGCTGGGAGGGATTGGGAGCAGGAGGAGAAGGGGACGACAGAGGATGAGATGGCTGGATGGCATCACTGACTCTATGGATGTGAGTCTGAGTGAACTCTGGGAGCTGGTGATGGACAGGGAGGCCTGGCGTGCTGCGATTCATGGGGTCGCAAAGAGTCGGACATGACTGAGCGACTGAACTGAACTGAGAGATAGGTTACATAATTTGGCTACAAGCCAAAAAATAAATAAATAAATAAAAGACTTTCTTCAACTCTTCTTGATCTGATGACATCTAATAATCCAAAAACAGACTGGAATAACATATTGTACCTTAACTATGGATATAATGTAACTTTTAATTCTGATTATGTTTTAATTTGGTGTAATGACTGTTTTGCCTCACATCTGTAATTGTAGAATAGGGTTCGTTTCTAATGGTCTAAAAGTTTTCAAGTAACAAATGGTTGTCCAGGCTCCTACGAGTGCCACAGCCTCCTCCAACTATTACTTGGGGCCCCTGGATTAGAGACCCTCAGTATGAGGGTTGGGAGAATATGCTGCCCCAACAATTTAGGGACAATGCTCCTCAACAGCAGGAAGTATTTATGGAATGAAATGATGCCCCTTTTGCTTGGCGACATAATTCTCCTAAAAGAAAAGGGGGGAGTGAGAGAGTGAATTCCTAGGCAGGTTGATAAGGAGTCCAGGTTCCCAGAGGAGGAGGCTGGATCTGGGGTTCTTAAAGAGGAGATAGGGGTCTGGAATTCTCAAGGAGGAGGAAATGACAAATGTCTTTTTCTTTTTTCTCTTTACAATTCTTCATTTTAGTCACCTAAAAGCTGTTTTCTTAAGCTTGGAACTGATGATTACCCAACAAACAACTCAGTTTAAACTCTGTACTAAGGATTATATAACAACAATGTATCCTGCTTGAATACAGTTTCTCCTTCCTAAAAACCTTCTGACTAATCCTGATCGTTTAGAATGTATATTATGGGAGTGGGTCTGGTAAAATCTTACTGTTATTAAGTTCTAATCCTGTTATTTTAAAATGTAAATTGTGGGACTGGGTCTGATAAAATATTTGCAACCTCGAGACATTCTTTTGATTTATTGAAATAACTAATTTAAAAAGTATATAATTGCCTTGCTAAAGGTTAGCCAGGGGAACACTCTCCATCCCCCTCCTAATGTCTATGTCAGAAACTTTCTCTGTCCCTTTTTCACTTTAATAAAGCTCTGCTAAACACACACACAGCAAAGCAGCTCAATTCAAAAAATGACCAGTAATTTGCAATAATTTACTGCTTTTTTCTGCTCCAATTATCAAATACCTTGCTTCTGGTTGCTAGCTGTACTCTTTTATCAGACTAGTTCAACAAATGATCAGACTAGTTCAATAAATGGTTTCTAAATGCACACCTATCTTTTATACTCGAACATTGGAACCTTTACTTCAAACATCAGGCAATATTCTTTGAAGGTTTACAATACATTATGCACTACACAGGAATAAATTATTAAATTTATTCTCACACTCTGGATAGCAAAAGACTGAATACTCAAATATAAATGTACATGCTGAGACAATATAAGTGAAATAAATATGCTGAACATATGCCAAAAATTTAAATATGTCCATTTAAATTATTATGAAAAATAACAATGATAAAGGTGAGGGTTAGATAAAAAAATGATATGTTCTATAGGTTTAGTATATGTTGTTTACCATTTTTCTGCTTGAGAGGTTCCCAGTACACATTTGCATCTTAAATGTTCTGAGAAAGAAAAAAAAAACCACTAGTTTTGTTTATTATATATTACCAAAACAGATTTGGATATTTATTTTATCTGTACATATGTCTATTTTTTAGATAGTCATATTTATATACATGGAACAGCATTTTGTGTTATGCTACTTTGGAAAATACTATTCTAGAAAAATTATCTAAAACAATCAGAAGCAGTTTACATCAATGTTATCATTTTTTATTACTATAATTATTACTATTATCATCCTTTAGGTCAGGGACTTTTACTTAAGCTGAAGGAGAAAGCAGAATTGCAGAATCACTTTGTAAAAATTTCTCTCTTTAGGCCTATCCAATAATCGTTGAGTCATATCTGAATGAGAAAAGCCCAAGGAGATAAATCCTTTGGAAAAGCTCTACAGATGATTTGAATACTTATACAGTAACACTTCCTCTTCCAGTTTTGTCTTTCCCCTCAACCACTGATCTACGTTATTGTTCCAGTGTTTCACTTCACTTTGGCTTCCCTGGTGGCTTAGACAGTAAAGTGTCTGCATGCAATGCGGGAGACCTGGGTTCGATCCCTGGGCTGGAAAGATCCCCTGGAGAAGGAAATGGCAATCCACTCCAGTACTCTTTCCTGGAAAATTCCTTGAATGGAGAAGCTGGTAGGCTACTTACTTTAGTACTTACTTTAGTCTATGGGGTCGCAAAGAGTCGGACAACTTCACTTCACTTCACATTATTTTGTAAAAGAGCATATTAATTTTTCAAAACCAAATCTTACAAACATAAACTTTGAAATTATTCTTTAGCTTGAATTGTTCAGCAAAAGACTTGTTCTTATTTCCAATTTTTGTATCACCATCTAAACTGTACAATTTTAGATAGCTATATTTATATATAAGTATTAATATATATGTTATCTAAGTTTACAGAAATATTAGTGCATTTGTTTTCAAGAGTTCTCAGTGTTCCTTGAACCTCAAATATCTACTACACAGAATTTTCCCCTTCAAAAATACTTTCATTTCCCATGAAGAACACAAATCTCACCAAGGGAGTGCATCACATATTTCACTTCTGGGCAGACATTTCCCTTAAAATATCTATACTGGGCCCATAGATTGTGCTGCAAACTTTCTTACAGCTAGTTAAAAATTATTCAGACCTGTAGTATCCTGGCGGGCTACTATCCAGAAGGTCTGAAAACAGACTCTTAGATTTAATGACTAAGCAGTTGGCCTTAGCGACTAAACAGCAAACAACAACAAAAGAATTTCAGCTAGGTATTACAGCTTAACAAGACCCATGTGAATGTTTCCACTGGGAAAATATAGATAATCACTGCATTTACACAATTACAGTTCTATTACTTACAATAATATTCAAATATGCTGAAGCAGTAGATAAAATTCAGGTAGAATTAGATTTACCAGTGAGATATTTTTCACATTATTGAGTGGTATGATTCACTCAAAGCTAAATGGATCTGGCATTGATCATCTTGGATTGATTGTCTGTTTTGACCACATTGGCCAAGCTGCTTGTCAGACATTTAACTTCAAGCTCCAGTTGGCTTCTACTATAACTACGTGCATGCGAGGTTCATTCATCTGGCTTTAGCAACAGTCCCACTTAATTTGCAAAGGATGTGTCCACTTTGTAAACTGATGCTCATTCATTTTATCTGACTTCATTTTGGCAAGATATTTCTAGCACCATTACATGGAATCCAAACTTACAAGACTGATCAAATTTCAGATACTGGTTATAATAAACCATAACCTTCCATTTATCCCTCAAAAATTCACCGAGGACACAGTTCTTTTCTTGTATTCTGCCCAGTAGGCAGAAGAACAGAGGGGAAGACATTTCATAAGTGTTATGAAGACATGGTTACTCCCCTCAGAAGATTTAGTCTAGAGAATCTTCCCTTTACATTCAATTTGTGTGGCATTCAGTTCTGTCTATGAATTATAAATCAATGTTATTTTATAGCCATCTTAGTTTAAAAAGCCAACTATCCCTAAATTAATAAGCAAAAGAAGCACAAAGATTCTGGTAAATTAGACTGTTGAGTAAACATGAAAACATTTTTATGAAAGAGAAGAATTGGTACAATGCTGAAATACAACTATTTACTTGTGGCTGGGGTGTGCATATGTAAAGAAGCCATATGCCTACTTTTTATACAGATTCATAAAACATCACCTTGTTTATAATTCCACTACTGACTTATACAACTAATGCTTGGAACTATATGTCTGCTAGTACATCATACAATTAAAATGGTATCTATTGTTTAGAAACATTTTGACATAGTAAATATGTTTTCAACTCATTAGAAGGTAAAAAAAAAAAAATTAAGAAGTCTACAATAATACCTACAGACTTAGATTTGAATATTAGCTTTCAATCTCTACCCAGGAAACCTTGATGTGAGCACCAAAGTTTAAAAACTGTCATGTGAGCAGATAGTTCTCTAAAGCAAACTGATCTTTTAGGAAATCCAAACTGGGTTTGTTTTATTTCCAATGAGCATTTTTCCTTCCAGGGAGGAGTAATATCTGTGAATAGATTGCTGAGAAGATCTGCATGCAGTCAGCATCACGTATCTCCAAAGTCAGTAGCTTGCTTGGGGCAGAGGTGAATTATCTGGTTTATGGGGGCTCAGATAGAGGTCACTGCTTGGATTGCAGTTCTTACTTGTCTGAGGTTTGTTTTGTGTAAATGTGGAAGTAGCAGCTTCTGAATTCCTGTAGTGAAGCAAACCTTATCTTGGGTTTGAAGCTGGATTTACTCCGAGTTTCCATGATGAGATCTTATAAAAAGAACTCTCCTCTTAGCAGATATAAATATGAAGAGATGTATCTTTTGACCTTCTCTGTAGAATCTTTATAGGTTCCAAAATGTGACTATTAACATGTCAAAGAATATTTGGGGTAGAGAGTGGACATGCTCATTTCTAAAATTTATAAAGTGAGGCTCAAATCAGTTATTTTTCGTGGAAAAAAAAAATAAAGCACTCAACAGCAGACAGCTTTTCTAAATAATTCAGAATGTCATTATTTGAGAAGAAGATTTACTCTTCTACATTTATAAAACAACTAGGAAGTGATTTTAGCAATGTTATTAAGGCAATAACAAAATTGGGACTAAGGAAACATTGTTGTATCATTTTCTTGAGAATAAAATGTTGTGCCAACTTTATTGTTCATGGGCAGTGATGGGGGAAAAAACCAAAACAGTTTAGTGTCCTTGCCAATTTCAAAATGCCTAGCCTTAGCAAATAACTAGCCATGTTTCAAATACCCCTGGAAAGGTCATCATCTTGAGGCAGGATAAGCACATATGACTGACTGTTTTTATGTCACTAAAGAACACGTTCTAGAACAGAATCCTCCAGGTATCAAAGTTGGAAATTCATGAAGGTAGAGTATATTGCCAAAAATACTCTTAACAGGAGGTGCTTAATGAAACCATTGTGTTTCTCAGATACTAAGAGGGTTAAAAAATTTTTTTTTCATTGCCTATAAGCAATTCCAAATATATCAAATAGATCATTTACTGGCCTCAGGAGGCAGGCAGGGAAACATAATTGTTTTACTTCTTAAATGGGGACACTGAGTCACTGATTATTTAACTTTCTCTTTAGAACCACCAGTTTTACCCTGTTGGTATTAAGTGGACTTCTCTTGTGGCTCAGACAGTAAGGCATCTACCTACAATGCTGGAGACCTGGGTTCGATCCCTGGGTTGGGAAGATCTCCTGGCAAAGGAAGTAGCAATCCACTCCAGTATTCTTGGGAGAAGGCAATGGCACCCCACACCAGTACTCTTGCCTGGAAAATCCCATGGATGGAGGAGCCTGGTAGGCTACAGTCCATGGGGTTGCAAAGAGTTGAACACAACTGAACAACTTCACTTTCACTTTCATTACGTGAGCTGTTTGCAATAATGGAAAATCCATTACTGGAGAAGGTATTCAAAGACAATACAATTATTGTCAAACTGGTGTTGGCTTTACAGAACATGACTTCAAAATGTCCTTTGTTGAGATTCTCTTTCTATGTAACTACTATGGAAATGATGGTAATAGACATAATAAGCTAATCATCGTCAGAGTTTTAGTGAGCAAGTGTGAACTCTTGGTAGATTTTAAGTAAGGAAAACTGGATTATATCACACAAATCTGAACATCAGGATATATTAGCCATTAACCACATGTAAATATATGTTTTTAAGTTAGGGTGATTTTATCTGGATAATAAGGAGCTTTCACATAAACTTACTTTAGCTCTAGGTAAAGAATTTAGAATGTCATTTCCTCTTTGGCCCTCTTAAAACATAGTTTATCTTTTTCCTACATTACCTCTCATTCGGAGAGGACAGAAAGGAAACATTGCTGGGAAGAATTCAAAGGTATGAGCTCTAGACTCCAGCTTTCTTGAGGGGCACTGAGGATAGCAAATAGGCTTGATCTACTTATTTATTAATTTGTTCATCAAATGATTATAGGCTGTCTACTATGTTCCAGGGATTATTCTGAATGTTAACAATATTCTAGTGAATGAGACAGAAAGTTTCCCTGCTCTAGTGGTACTTATATTCTTAAGGAGAAACAGCAAACAGGCAATCAAACTCATAATTTTAGGCAGTATAAAAAGATAAAATAAGGTAGAGGATAGAGAATTAGACGAGTATGGTAAAGGAGTTGGATATTTCAGATGTAGCTTATACTGGTTCAAGAAAGTTTATTGTGAAATATTCAGGACTTTTGCAAGTAGGTTTTTAAGTTATCTGTAGCTTGAAATCAAGGAAATTTGGCAATGGCTATATTCAGAACTCCTAACCCTTCTCCGAGAGTCAATTTACCAGCATACCTTTGGAAATGATAGGCAAAGAAAGTGCTTTTTTAGAGATGACTTTTGAACAGAGACTTGAATGTATTGAAGAAGTAAGTTATGAAAAGATGATGGGGAAGAACATTCTAGGTAGGCTGGAGCTCTAAGTACAGAAGCCCTGAGATAGAAATAAATAGCTCAAAATATGGACATAGTGTGAAAAATAAGGAAAAATGTATCCAGAGATCTAGGAGAAGTTATATAATCTTGACCATGATAAGGAATCTATCTTTTAGCTACAATAGAGACCTACAAGGGTAGGTTTTGAGTAGGGAAGGAATATAATTTGTTTTCATTATTTTAAGGATCATTCTAGCTGTTTCATGGGGATAAAAAGATGTTAAGTGTTGAGATTAAAAATAGGAAGTTGAGTTTGGGTGTTATTGTGATTTTGCCTTGCAAGAGATGATGGTGGGCTCAACTAGCATCCCTGTGGATATGGTGAGAAGTAGTAATATCTAGCATATATTTTAAAGTAGGATTTGTAGAGCATAATGACAGAGTGAGGGTGAGAGAAATCAAAGATAATCTTTATTTTTGCCCAAAGCAAAAAGGCAAGAACTGATTTCATTTTCTAAAATGAAAAGGCTGGGAGACAGGTTTGATAAGTTGGGGCCTAAGAATTAACATTCTATTTTGTATACAAAATGTCATAATAGGTTTAAAATAATATGAGTCTATGTATATCCCACTAATAGAATTGTCCTATTGTTTATCATGATAGTAATCTGATGAATTGATTCAATTTATGAGAAAGCTTCCAGTGAATTGTATGGTTCTGTCTGTGATCAACTTTTACCCTGAAGCAGTATTGAGGAGGTGACTAGGAAGATATTGAATTCTATAGTACTGGAAGTAATTTCTTTTCACAATTAACATACAATTGTCCAGTATCATTCCTTTTGATTTCCTAGTTTTAGCCCTTTATAAATTATGTGGTAGAGTCTATATCAAATATTAATTTGGAAGTTCCATTGAATTGTAGGAAAAGATCACAAAATCAATTTTGAAATAATTAAGATATTTAAAGAGATTCATTTAGAAACTTATCTGATATAGATACATTTGTTTAAAATTACTGAATATTTAAAAGTGAAAGTTTTATCTATATTCACAGGCAAAGATGAACTGTATGAAAAGTAACATAAAGACAGAAGTCTTTAGGACCAGATTACAGATAAATTCTATAAATCTCAAAAAGGTGAGATTTTCTTATAAAATGTGTAAACTTGTTTAAATAGATATACAGTTTCTGTTTCCAAATTTTATC
>SJYQ01001495.1:1431597-1445519 GCA_006410935.1 Redunca redunca
ATACATTTTGACTCAGTTTTAGAATAATTGAATTAATTATTCTAAAATCTGCATTCTATGTATAGAATATGTATTTAATTTTCCTGTATTGATAACTTATTTTATCAGCAAACATATTTCGCCAGTATTTTATACTTATTTTTGTTTCTGATTAAGAAGTTGAAATGTTCCTACTAATCATTTTCAAAAAAAGAAATGAAAAGGAAATAACAGGTTGTCTTCTTTTGCTGGGTGGCAGATTTAAGAAAAGTGAATATAGATAGAAATCGGTTATCTTCAGTAAATATGAATCACCTTGGGAACAGAAGGGTCTGCTTCCTTCCATGTGAAGTTTGTCTCTGTCACTGGTTATCTATAGCTAATACTGATAAATAAATTAGCTTCTCCAAATACAAAATCACGTTTCCTTAAAGAAGCACTCTGATTGAAAAAGAAAGGTTAAAGTATGTGACAAAATTTCACTGTACAATGATGCAAAAGGAAAACTTCAAACCCCTTCCCAAGATTAAAAAAAAAAATCAAATTCAAGTTCTAACAAGCAATTGAAAAAGATCCCAGTAAACAGAAGGCATCTTTCATTTTTATCTTCTTTGACTGTTATTGGCAGAAAGCTGATATGTGTGAGTTTTATTGATTTAATATACACATCTAACATCTAAACTGTCTTATATTTCACACCTCTTATATGAATATAATGTGGAAACTGTAGTTTGAACTACCAGGGGAATAAGAATTCTGAAAAAGATCCTGTGTGGCCACCACAGCTGTTGTTAGGGGATAAAGTTATACCTGCCATTATAGGAGATACATCAGGTAAATTAATTTCTATGGAATTGAAGCTCCCTTTCATGAACATTATCCTCAAGATTATGCTGGACTAGGGGTAGAAATTTACCTGTACTTATAATAACATGACTATAGGGCAAAAGGTGATACCATGTTTAACCATGATTACAAGACAATGTTTGAAACAAAACATCTTACCATCAGTCACTCATTCTTTATCCATAAAATGAGGATAAGAGTACACACCTTATAGAATTTTCATGAAGATTAAAAGAGAAATTACATATAGAGTTCTAAATGATCATTTGCTATTTCTTGAAATAATAGGTCAAATGATGATTTTTGTACTTTGAGTGTCAAGAATCAGGTGTGTATCATGGGAGGAAAGATTATTTTGTTTCAGTTGAAGGAAGATACACTATAAAGGTAAGAATATTTATTTTATGTAATAGTTGAAACTGAAAGTGGAAGTTGCTCACTTGTGTCCTGCTCTTTGAGACCCCTTGGACTACACAGTCCATGGAATTCTCCAGGCCAGAATACTGAAGTGTGTAACCTTTCCTTTTTCCAGGGGATCTTCCCAACCCAGGGATCGAATGTACCAGTTGCTGCTTTCAATGTTTTACAAATAAGAACTCATAACAAACCTATGCATAAAGAAGTATTTTTTTCACATTGTATAGGACATAAAACCAAGGCACAGGGAATAACCTCCGTAAGAAGCAGAGCCAGCAGGCAAACCCAAGGTAGCTGGTGCCCAGAACACACTGAAACCACAAACTCTGCTACTCTGTCTCTGTCAAGTGTTACAAACCTGACTTTGTCATTTGAGTATCATATGTCCTGTATATATGTATGTATGCCTTTCTATAAAAGTATTGCATCATTCAAATTCTTTGAATAAGCCCACATTCAAAGCAAATAACTATAAAAGCATGATGATACTCCATTTTCTTTTGAGGAGAAAACAGATAACATCAATTTTATGTCATTGTTCATAGTTAGGCATATTTTTCTCTAAACAGAATTATATTTGCATTTTAAAGACTCACTTTACCAAAAGTTTATTAAAAATTAATCACCTCAAGCTAAACTTGGTTGGTAGTTTGCTGTTCTAGGTGCTGTTTTGGTGATTATTTTTTAAATAACTTGTTTTATTTTTAAATACATAAATAGAACCAACTTTTTTTGGTGGTCAGTATTAAACTTCCTGAATAGATGTAGGTTGATCCAGTATCTGAATTATTTTCTCTTACTCTGATTTAACCTAGAGTTTCTCTCTTTAAGTTTGTGGATTTAATGAGAATTTTTAAAAATTAGAAAAGAATATTTATGTCTCATTAAAAATCAGAAGAGGAAAAAGTTTCAACTTCTCTTTATCTTCCTATTTCCCTTCAGTCAGTCAGTTCAGTCGCTCAGTCATGTCCGACTCCTTGCAACCCCATGGACTGCAGCATACCAGGCCTCCCTGTCTATCACCAACTCCTGGAGCTTACTCAAACTGAAGTCTATTGAGTTGGTGATGCCATCCAACCATCTCATCCTCTGTCATCCCCTTCTCCTCCTGCCTTCAATCTTTCCCAGCAGCAGGGTCTTTTCCAATGAGTCACTTCTTTGAGTCAGGTTAACAAAGTTTTGGAGCTTCAGCTTCAGCATCAGTCCTTCCAATGAATATTCAGGACTGATTTCCTTTAGGATGGACTGGTTGGATCTCCTTGCAGTCCAAGGGACTCTCAAGAGTCTCCTCCAACACCACAGTTCAAAAGCATCAATTCTTTGGTGCTCAGCTTTCTTTTGGAAAAGGAAATGGCAACCCACTCCAGTATTCTTGCCTTGAGAATCCTGTGGACAGAGGAGCCTGGTGGGCTGCTGTCCATAGGGTCGCACAGAGTCGGAAACATCTGAAGTGACTTGGCAGCAGGAGCATCAGCAGCTTTCTTTATAGCAACTCTCACATCCATACATGACTACTGGAAAAACCATAGCTTTGATTAGATGGAACTTTGTTGGCAAAATAATGTCTCTGCTTTTTAATATGCTGTCTAGGTTGATCATACCTTTTCTTCCAAGGAGCAAGTGTCTTTTAATTTCATGGCTGCAGTCACCATCTGCAGTGATTTTGGAGCTCCCCTAATGAGAGCCCCCCCTCACAGTCTGTCACTGTTTCCATTGTTTCCTCATCTATTTCCCATGAAGTGATGGGAGAAGATGCTATGATCTTCGTTTTCTGAATGTTGAGTTTTAAGCCAACTTTTTCACTCTCGTCTTTCACTTTTATCGAGAGGCTCTTTAGTTCTCCTTTGTTTTCTGCCATAAGCATTGTGTTATCTGCATATCTGAGGTTATTGATATTTCTCCCTGTAATCTTGATTTCATCTTGTGCTTCAAGCAGCCCAGCATTTCTCATGCTGTATTCTGCATTTAAGTTAAATAAGCAGGGCAACAATATATAGCCTTGGTATACTCCTTTCCCGATTTGGAACGAGTCTGTTGCTCCTTGTCCAGTTCTAACTGCTGCTTCCTGACCTACATACAAATTTCTCAGGAGGTAGGTCTGGTGGTCTGGTATTCCCACCTCTAAGAATTTCCCACAGTTNATAAAGTTATCCACAGGAAAGGATGCATTCATATGCTCTCAACTGCATTATTTGAACTAAAATTATTCTTTTTCTTCTTACTAATATTAAAGTAGAAAAATGAAATGTCCCATTTGCCATATATTGTACTCAATATGGTTTGCAGAAAATAATTTTCCACAGCCTGCCAAAGAAATCTACATCTGCACAAAGATCACAACCTTAGTCATAATTAACCTATGGAAAAGAAATTAAATAGACAAGTGATAGTGGTACCGAGGAGATTAAAAGAAACATCCTCTATTGTATTTCTCAGAGAATATTAGATTAAAATTCAAATTCTTTCTAGTGACAGATTGTTATAAGAATAAGAAATGGCACAAACAATCCATTTCAGGACAAAGATTTAACAAAAATAGGAAGGTTAATTATAATTGAATATTCCCTATGGATATCTCAGAAGATATGCCTCAGTCTATTTCTTATTGACAGGTGGTACTGTAAATTAAATGTGGTATTATGCATTCAAATTGGATTTAAACTACTCATCATCCATAGTGTAACATTAGAATTAGCCCTGATGATGACAGTCTAAAGATCATAATGAGAACAGGTGCCCTTTTCCATTCATATTGTGGTGGAGAAGGTCGGAGTTAGAGATTGGATTTATAATTTTGTTAGAATATTTGCTGCCTGAAAAATTAATTCTATGTATCAACTATCAAGAATATTAATACTGTGCTGAATAGTCTCTGAATTAATGATAAAGACCACTTGTCTTCTATAGGTATTGTGCCAAATCAAAAAAAAAAAAAAAAGTGGCATTTGAAATCCTGTCATCAATCACTGTTTATATAAACACGAGGATGTTTTTGTGTTCTTCAGAGCCTCCTGAAGAGAAAAACCAAACCCAAAACAGCAACACTGAGGCACTGTTAAACAAGATAATCCTTAACAACAACAACAAAAAAAACAGAGTGGAAAGAGAGGAGGAGGAGGGAGAAGAAATGGATGAAAGGTTTGTGTCTCTGATAGTAGTTATGAGCAACTTCAATCATATGGATCAGTTCTTCTCATTCAGAGATAATCTGCAGAAATCTGCTGTGGAACTCTGTGAAGGTATTTATGTACTTGGACATGCAAATGCTCAAATCATTCCCTGTGTAATTCTGATGCATCGCTTGCCTCTTGAGCCTATGTATTATTTCTCAGAGCAAGAGTTGTGCATTACCTGCATTAGAAAAAGCACTGGGAGCAGTAAAAGGGGATGCTTGTTGAAAATTATGGTTCCTACTAATTCAGATTCTCTGGAAGTGAGGCCTGTGAGGTTTTATTTTTTAACACCATCTGCAGGTGAGCCTGATGATTCTCAATCATCCGTGGCATCCTGGCCATGCACTCTGTGGTGAGCTGCTCCCTGGCCTGATGCTTCTGCTCTTCGGCCAACTACTGTCCTTATGGAGTATAAGAATCTCTGGAGCGAGGCTGGAGAATTAGTACTTGGCAACTCAGTCATTATGGCAATCTCAAAACCCAAGTAAGAAAGGTTACAGTAGGGATGTCACATGACGAGTTACTCTGGTTATTTGTTTGTGAAATTAATATATTATTCCATCTGTTAAAGAATATCTTTATATGACAGGGCCATGGCATTTTCAAGCCACAGTCTCATCAGATATTTCATACGTTTCTGGTTAGTCATTAAGACTAACAACCAAGATTGATTTCGTTTAAAATTATTGCTAGTTACCATGTATGAAGATTGAAGAAAAACAGTTGGCACATTATGCTAGATATCTGAACACAAATATAACACATAACAACTAGTTTCAATAAAACAAATGTCCGTTTTGTTTTAACTTGTCTCCAAACAATTGCCTAAAATCTAAACTGCAAGAAGCAGTGATTATAATAGCATCTGGTAGATTTTCTATCTCAACAGAGTATTTTTTTAAATAACTGCATGTAATTATTCATGACATTTGGGATTATTGAACACAAATACAAGAAAGGGAATGAAATGTTAAGCCTTCCTGGGGATAAAAAATATTTATATCTTTATTATAACTCCTAATTTAATTAATGTATTCTTAATGCCATCTGGTGAGATTATCTTAAAAGTTAACAAAAGAGATCAATCTGACACTTAACAAATAAATCTGAAAGAGTATAATACTGGGACATTGATATTATGCAATCAACATAACTAGACTAATGCAAAAAATAATAAAAGAAGGAAACCATCTTAGCTGTAATGCACATTCATTATCATTTTGGGATGAAGAAGAGTGACTCTTATTATTCTCTCACTCATGATATTAGGTATAATAATAATCATGTGTGTGTGTGTTAGCCGCTCAGTTGTGTCTGACTCTTTGTGACCCCATGGACTTGTAGCCCACCAGGCTTGTCTGACCATAGAATTCTCCAGTCAAGAACACTGGAGTGGGTAGCTATTTCCTTCTTCAGGGGATCTTCCCAATCCAGAGATTGAACCCCATTCTCTTGCACTGCAGGCAGTTTCTTTACCTTTTGAGCCACCAGGGAAACCCCAAATAATAATCATATATTTAAAAAAAAAATGATATGTGTACTTGTTCCAAGTGGTAGAGGTAGGAATATGTAGCAGGAACACCACAAACCTGGAGTCAAATCGTGATCTCCATCTCTTTACCAGTTGTCAGAAGTGTGCAAGTTGTTTAACTTCTCTGGATTTGGAGTCCTCATTTGAAAGATCCATATAATGCATTTAGAAAAGTACTGGGTATATCAGTTCAGTTAGTTCAGTCGCTCAGTTGTGTCTGACTTTTTGCGACCCCATGAGTCGCAGCACGCCAGGCCTCCCTGTCCATCACCAACTCCTGAAGTTCACTCAGACTCATGTCCATCGAGTCAGTGATGCCATCCAGCCATCTCATCCTCTGTCGTCCCCTGCTCCTCCTGCCCCCAATCCCTCCCAGCATCAGAGTCTTTTCCAATGAGTCAACTCTTCTCATGAGGTAGCCAAAGTACTGGAGTTTCAGCTTCAGCATCATTCCCTCCAAAGAAATCACAGAATCGATCTCCTTCAGAATGGACTGGTTGGATCCCCTTGCAGTCCAAGGGACTCTCAAGAGTCTTCTCCAACACCACAGTTCAAAAGCATCAATTCTTTGACACTCAGCTTTCTTCACAATCCAACTCTCACATCCATACATGACCACTGGAGAAACCATAGTGTTGACTAGATGGACTTTTGTTGGCAAATGTCTCTGCTTTTGAATATGCTATCTAGGTTGGTCATAACTTTTCTTCCAAGGAGTAAGCGTCTTTTAATTTCATGGCTGCAGTCACCATCTGCAGTGATTTTGGAGCCCCCCAAAGTAAAGTCTGACACTGTTTCCCCATCTATTTCCCATGAAGTGATGGGACCAGATGCCATGATCTTCGTTTCCTGAATGTTGAGCTTTAAGCCAACTTTTTCACTCTCTTCTTTCACTTTCATCAAGAGGCTTTTTAGTTCCTCTTCACTTTCTGCCATAAGGGTGGCGTCAACTGCATATCTGAGGTGATTGATATTTCTCCCAGCAATGTTGATTCCAGCTTGTGCTTCTTTCAGCCCAGCGTTTCTCATGATTGATTGAGCTATTTCAGATCCTGAAAGATGATGCTGTGAAAGTGCCGCACTCAATATGCCAGCAAATTTGGAAAACTCAGCAGTGGCCACAGGACTGGAAAAGGTCAGTTTTCATTCCAATCCCAAAGAAAGGCAATGCCAAAGAATGCTCAAACTACCGCACAATTGCACTCATCTCACATGCTAGTAAAGTAATGCTCAAAATTCTCCAAGCCAGGCTTCAGCAATATGTGAACCATGAACTTCCAGATGTTCAAGCTGGTTTTAGACAAGGCAGAGGAACCAGAGATCAAATTGCCAACATCCCCTGGATCATCGAAAAAGCAAGAGAGTTCCAGAAAAACATCTATTTCTGCTTTATTGACTATGCCAAAGCCTTTGACTGTGTGGATCACAATAAACTGTGGAAAATTCTGAAAGAGATGGGAATACCAGACCACCTGACTTGCCTCTTGAGAAATCTATATGCAGGTCAGGAAGCAACTGGGCATATAGCAGTATATATATCTTTATATACCATGTATAATTTCTTTAAGCATACAAACAACATGACTTAAAATTAGAAAATGCCTTCAGATTCCTTTTCTGTCGTGGAGGCAAATCACTTAACTTCTCAGAAATTTAGTGTTTTTATTTGAAATATAAGGTATTATTTCATAAGTTTATTATTAGGATTAAATAAAATTACCTTTCTTGCCTGGAAAGTTCCATAGACAGAGGAGCCTTCTGGGCTATAGTCCGTCAAGTCACAAAGAGTCAGACATGAGCATGGACACAAAGCTACTTTTGCTCAAGTCATCAGCAAGTTCCTGATGACTACTAGGTCTCTGATGAGTTTCTTCTTTAAGTCTCAATTTGATATAGAGTGCTAGCCATGACCAGAGGGCAAAGAATATAGATTTCAAACTCTGTAGGTAACTCTGAATTTGTTTTCATAATGAGTACAATTTGATGCGGGAAATTAAAAACCTCTTTTCTTAGCTCTGTAATCTGACATCTGAGATCAGAGTAGGAATTTAACCCAAATGTTTAGCTAATTCAGTCTATTTCTTTGACTTTGTTTCAAAGGCCAGCCTAGTCTTTAAAAACTATACGGTGCACACATTTGGATACGTCAAAAGACCTGATGTATTCTAGGGTTCTGAGCAATGAATCCTATCTGGAAAACAAGTTAGGCTGTTGTTCTGTTCTTGTGCACTTGAAGCTGTGAACTGTTCAGTTCAGTTCAGTCGCTCAGTCGTGTCCAACTCTTTGCAATCCCATGAATCGCAGCATGCCAGGCCTCCCTGTCTATCACCAACTCCCGGAGTTCACTCAGACTCATGTCCATTGAGTCAGTGATGCCATCCAGCCATCTCATCCTGTGAACTGTTAGGAGATGTTAAAGTACCACATTTAGCAACCTCAATTATTTATATTTTGTACCAATCTAAACACTATTAATTTCCTAAATATTATGGAAAGTTCCACAAAATACTATTCAAGAAAAGTGTTTTCCTCATTCAATGGATACTATATCATGAATATAATTTTTTTTCAACATGAAGGTAATACGTGTGCATACTAAATCTCTTTAGTCATGTCTGACTCTTTGAGGGCCTATGTACTGGAGCTGCCAGGCTCCTCTGTCCAAGGGATTGTCCAGGCAAAATTACTCGAGTGGGTTGCTATGCCCTCCTCCAAGGGATCTTCCTGACCCACAGGTCAAACTCGTCTCTTTACATCTCCTACAATGGAGGTGTGTTCTTTACCACTAGCATCGCCATATAACACCAGGCAAATGCATTCAGACAGTATGGTATTCTATGATTAAGAACAAGATGTCAGCATACAAATTCATTATTGAGGAAGCTTTATAAAGTAATCAATTCAGTTAAGAACAGAGTAAATAAGACATACACTTGTAAAACTGTGAAAGAAAATCAAGCATGGTGAAAAGTATCTTTTAATTTTTTTCAAGAAAAATAAGGTTTTTGTTGAAATATTTCAAATGCATTGTCGTACACTGAATTGATTACATTCATGAATTGTATTGACAGCCTGTAACTTTTTCTTCAACATTAACTTATTTTCCATGCCTTATAACATGCAAATACATGTATCAATTTGCAGAGAAAGAGTAAATGTAAGTCATTTTTGCTGTTTATTCATATGTTAGATTAACTTTATCAACCCATATATTAAAATGTAATCATTTCATTGTCAGGAGCCTAAAGCTAATGTTAATTACAGTTTGAAACTTCGATTATTAATGCATCTTTACCTACTGAAGTGTGAAATAAGCAATAGTAGTTGAAATTCACCAATTAAATTAGCTTCTGAGACAAGAATTCATAAGTAGGCATTTGTTCATAATGAACAAATGCTGCAGAATTTCATGTTCTAAGCTATGCTCATGAAATATTAGACCAAAAGAATGAGAACAATTGTTCAAAACAAAACAAAAAAAATGCAGTATATGAAATAAATACAATAGATTTGATAAGCATCCTATATTCTTTATCTTCACATTTCACATGTCACCAGAAAAAAGAATGCACAGGCTCAGTCCACAGAAGAATACAAGTTTTTTTGTTTGTTTGTTTTATTTTAAATTAATAGGGAAAAGAGAGAGATCTATTTCGTTTAGATAGTAATGCCTTAGTCCATTCAGGATTCAGGATATTATAACAATACCATAGACTAGATGGCTTATTAACAACAGAAACATCTCGCTCACAGTTCTGGAGCCTGGAAAATCCAAGATGAAGGAGCCAGGAGATTCAATATCTAGTAAGCCTCTCCTTGGGCTTAGTGGTAGAGAATCTGCCTGCCAATGCATGAGAGGTAGATTCGATCCCTGGGTCTGAGATATGCCTGGAGAAGAAAATGACAACCCACTCCACCACAATATTCTTGCCTGGGGAATCTCATGGACAGAGGAACCTGGAAGGCTATAGTCCATGGGGTCACAAAAGAGGCAGACATGACTTAGCAGGCTAAACAACAACAGAGACCCAGAGGACTCCATTGCCCCGTCTACTTTGGAAAAACCTAGTGAGAAGTGGCCCTATGAACCAGGAAGGAGAGGCTTGCGGTGGTTGTTGTTTAGACTGCTAAGTCATGTCTGACTCTTGCAACCCCATGGACTGGAGACCACTAGGCTCTTCTCTCTGTGGGATTTCCCAGACAAGAATACTGGAGTGGGTTGCCATTTCCTTCTCTGGGTAATCTTCCTGACCCAGGAATCAACCAGAGTCTCCTTCTTGGCTGGTGGATTCTTTACCACTGAGCAACCTGGGAAGTCTGGGTCTCTGTTATAAGGTCACTGATCGGATGAGATGGTTGGATGGCATCACCAACTCAATGGACATGGGCTTGGGTGGACTCTGGGAGTTGGTGATAGACAGGGAGGCCTGGCATACTGTGGTCCATGGAGTCTCGAAGAGTTGGACATGACTGAGCAACTGAACTGAACTGAACTGATCTCATTCATTAATCCCATTCCTGCACTTGTAGGAGTCACCGCCTCCTACAAGAGCCAGAGCCTGGGCAGGCAGCGCTGAGGCCTGCGGGGCCCAGGGATGGGCAGGGGAGAGGGAAGCCGTCAAGCCCACTGCTGAGGCTGCGGCTGCTGGCTGCCGGCCTCCACTCCCAGCCGCGGGCGAGAGCCATGCAGGGTGGGGCTGGGGGCAGGCGATGCCTAGCGGCGTCAGTGCTGGAGTCACCTCTTCAACGGGCTAGACAGTAACAGGGATGGTCATGTGGACACCCGTGGGTTGCGCCTGGGATAGGCTGGCTCCACGGGGGCAACCCGAACTGCAGCGCCCAACAGGGCATCTCTCCTGAGGGTGACGCTGACCCAGATGGCGGCCTTGACCTGGAGGAGTTTATCCTCTACCTGCAGAAACAGGAGCGGCGCCTTCTACTTCTGTTCCACAGTCTGGACTGCGATCAGGATGGTCAGATCGATGTCTCTGAGATCCAGCAGAGTTTCCGAGCCCTGGGCATTTCCAACTAGCTGGAGCAGGCAGAGAAAATCCTGCAAAGCATAGAAGCATGATAGTACCATGACCGTTGACTGGCAGGAGTGGCGTGACCCCTTCTTGTTGCATTCACTGGAGAACATGGAAGCCGTGCTGTATTTCTGGAAGCATTTCATGGTCCTGGATATCGGCGAGTGCCTGACCATCCCGAATGAGTTCTTGGAGCAGGAGAAGCTGACTGGCATGTGGTGGAAGCAGCTGGTGGCGGGTGCGGTGGCAGGTGCCATGTCCAGGAGAGGCACAGCCCCTGTAGACAGCCTCAAGGTCTTCATGAAGATCCACGCCTCCAAGACCAAATGGCTGAACATCCTGGGGGGCCTCGAGAGGGAGCAAGATCCAAGAGTGTGGTAGCACACCCCGTGGCATGGTGACAGGATTAACGACTCAGATTACACCTGAGTCGTTCATGGCCTATGAGCAGATCAAGCAGACCATTCAGGGGCAACAGGAGACACTTCACGTGCAGGAGCAATCTGTGGCTGGCTCTCCGGCTGGCGCCACATCCCAAACCATCATCTACCTCCATGGAGGTGCTGAAGACGTGGCTGACCCTGCGCGGGACGGGCCATTATAAGAAGCTGCTGGACTGTGCGCAGCAGATCCTGGAGCAAGAAGGGCCCCATGCCTTCTACAATGGCTACCTGCCCAACATTCTGGGCATCATCCCCTATGCGGGCATCGACCTGGCCATCTAAGAGGAGACCCGCCTTCGATCCCTGGATCAGGAAGATTTCTTGGAGAAGGAAATGGCAACCCACTCCAGTATTCTCGCCTGGAGAATTCCACGGACAGAGGAGCCTCTCAGGCTATAGTCCATGGGGTCGCAAAGAGTTGGGACACGACTGAGTGAGTGACTGACACACACACACACACACAATTCTTTTCATGAGGACTGTCCTCCTGATCTAATAACTTCCCAAAGCTTCTACTCCTATTACCTTCACATTAAGAATTAGGAATTAAAATACAAATTTTTGGCCAGAAAGATTCAGCTTATAGTATACAATATTCTCAGTATCATCTTATACTTTGGTAATAACTTATTGTCTCAATGTTTTATATTTAAATATATATTCATATAAGAATTGCATAATTCATCTGNTCTCAGTATCATCTTATACTTTGGTAATAACTTATTGTCTCAAATTTTTATATTTAAATATATATTCATATAAGAATTGCATAATTCATCTGACTATATGATTTTTCAGGTGAAACCTTGCTTCCTACTTGCTCAGTCAGTTCAGTTGCTCAGTCTTGTCTGACTCTTTGCCACCCCATGGACTGCAGCATGCCAGGCTTCCCTGTCTGTCACCAACTCCCTGTGCTTTCTCAAACTTGTGTCCATTCGGTTGGTGATGCCATCCAACCATCTCATCCTCTGTCGTCCCCTTTTCCTCCTATCTTCAGTCTTTCCCCGCATCAGGGTCTTTTCCAATAAGTCTGTCCTTTGCATCAGGTGGCCAAAGTATTGGAGTTTCAGCTTCAGCATCAGTCCTTCCAAAGAATATTCAGGACTATTTTCTTTAGGATTGACTGGTTTGATCTCCTTGCAGTCCAAGGGACTGTCAAGAGTCTTCTCCAACACCACAGTTCAAAAGCATCAATTCTTCCATGCTCAGCTTTCTTATGGTCCATCTCTCACATCCATACATGACTGCTGGAAAAACCATAGCTTTGACTAGATGGACCTGTGTTGGCAAAGTAATATCTCTGCTTTTTAATATGCTGTCTAGGTTGGTCATAGCTTTTCTTCCAAGCTAATTGGTTATGTATGCTTCTCTGGTGCCACATACATAACAAATAGTTTAATTCTTATGAAGGATGATTCTAATATTTATTACAAGTTTATTACTATACATTATAGCACAATAATCCTCAGAGTGCTCTTTTTACATATGTATAGTTTGTGTGATTATTTTATATGTAAGGAACCAGGACAGATCAAGTAACTGATCTAAGATGCCATGATTTGGAAGGACCACCCCAAACTCTATAAAATGTTTTCTAAGATTTTGTTCCTAATGAAATTTTAAACACAGAACACGATAGAGATTGATGGACTCCTATGTACAACCACCAAGATTTCACACTTTCATAATTTTCTAATGCTTTGTAATGAATGAGAGTATTACAAATGAAGTTAAAGTCCTCTTTGAACTACTCCATAATCGTATTACCCTAGGATTAACTTCTATGAATAATTTGTTGTTTATAATCCTGATGCCATAATTTTATGACTTATCAAGGAATGCTTATATATTTCTCTGTTCTAAAACTTGATGTAAATATTATCATGCCCTACTACAGTATCATTGGAAAACTTTCTTTGTCATTTCATTTTTTTCTGTATTTAGATATATTTAATACATATTTTTATTCTGCATTCTCAGTTAATATATCATGGACTATAGTTGAGCAGCTCTTACTAGAAAGCTTCTATGTATGTACTTATGCATATTTTTTACTTGATTTCTGAAGTTATATTTTATCAGAGATTCTTGTCCCTCAGTTCTGGAAATTTCTCTGCTCTAAGATTTATGTCTATGTATGTATGTGTTTTATCCACACATATCTATTCTGATTACTTTGAGTTTCTTTGAAATACCTTATGGTTCATAGTTTGGACTTTTTATACCTTTGCACCTTTCTTCTATTCTGTTTGCAATTTAAGAATAAAAAATATCCCAAAGAGTAAAATCTGTAATTTTACCATATATATCTCTTAACTTCTACTTTCTGTCTTGGCCCAAAACAGATGCTGAGAGGGTCAGGATACTCTCTCCGTATTTTTAGTATTTTGGTGAGTTACTAGCAATTCATTTAAAGAAGAAATAAATGCTGAAAAACCTTTCCAAATCAATCATGTATTCTGACATAATTTCAGATATAGTCATACACACGTACCGATATATATAT
>SJYQ01001495.1:1445977-1472157 GCA_006410935.1 Redunca redunca
ATATAGCTACACATCATACATATATATGACAGAAGAAATAAAAATTAACTACTTGATTTCTGTAGAATTTTTCTCAACAACAGAAGTACCATTGTTCAAGAATACATCTTTAAGTATATTTATTATAAGGATATGGCATTATGGATATATTAGTCTGAATAGCTATAAAAGATGAGCAGACTAAAAATATTTTCTGTGAGAATGAAACTTTGGGATTTGACAGTGAAGTATATTCTGTTAAAAATATTGATAAGTATATATCAGTAGATAGCAAGTAATAGAAAAAAATGGCTGACAATAATTTCAGTGAGAAAAGGACTAATACCATTATGTTGTATCTATATGTTCCTTATTCCTGGCATTTTTTTTTCCAGTCTCATCTTATTCAATTGAGGTGGGGCATGTAAGATGAGTAGATGTCAATCTAGATTGCAAAAATTATTTCAAGGTTTCCAATCTTTAAGTATATATTGGTGATTTTAAAAAATCAGTTCAGTTAATTTGCTCAGTCGTGTTCGACTCTTTGCAACCCTATGGACTGCAGCACACCAGACTTCCCGGTATATCATCAACTTCCAGAACTTGCTCATACTCATGTCCATTGAGTTGGTGATACTATCCAGTCTTCTTATCCTCTGTTGTCTCCTTCTCCTCCTGCCTTCAATCTTTCCCAGCATCAGGGTCTTTTCTAATGACTCAGTTCTTCGCATCGTGTGGCCAAAGTATTGGAGCTTCAGCATCAGTCCTTCCAGTGAAAATTCAGAACTGATTTCCTTTGTTGGTTTGAACTCCTTGGAGTCCAAAGGACTCTCAAGATTCTTCTCCAACACCACAGTTCAAAAGCATCAATTATATGGCACTCAGCTTTCTTTATGGTCCAAGTCTCACATACATATTGACTACTGGAAAAACTGTAGCTTTGACTAGACGGACCTTTGTTGCCAAAGGAGTATCTCCACGTTTTCTTATTTTTTTTTAATTGGAGGCTAATTAGTTTACAAATTGTGGTGGTTTTTGCCATACATTCACATGAATCAGCCATGTGTGTACGTGTGTTCCCTATCCTGAACCCCACTTCCACCTCCCTCCTCATCCCATCCCTCAGGGTCATCCCAGTGCACCAGCCCTGAGCACACTCTCTCATGCATGGAACCTGGACTGGAGATCTGTTTCACATATGATAATATACATGTTTCAATGTTATTCTTTCAAATCATCCCACCCTCACCTTCTCCCACAGAGTCCAAAATCTGTTCTTTACATCTGTGTCTCTCTCATAGAGGGTCATCATTACCATCTTTCTAAATTCCATATATATGTGTTAATATACTGTATTGGTATTTTTCTTTCTGACTTACTTCTCTCTGTATAATAGGCTCCAGTATCATCCACCTCATTAGAACTGATTCAAATGCATTCTTAATATGCTGTCTAGGTTGGTCATAGCTTTCCTTCCAAGGAGCAAGCATCTTTTAATTTCATGGCGGCAGTCACCATCTGCAGTGATTTTAGACCCCAAGAAAATAAAGTCTTTCACTGTTTCCATTGTTTCCCCATCTATTTGCCATGAAGTGATGGAACTGGATGCCATGATCTTCATTTTTTGAATGATGAGTTTTAAGTCAGCTTTTTCACTCTCCTATTTTACTTTCATCAAGGGGCTCTTTAGTTCCTTTTCACTTTCTGCCATAAGGGTAGTGTCATCTGCATATCGGAGGTTATCAGCATTTCTCCCAGCAATCTTGATTCCAGCTTGTGCTTCATCCAGCCTGGTATTTTGCAAATGTACAGTGCATATAAGTTAAATAAGCAGGGTGACAATATACAGCCTTGATATACACTTTTCTCAATTTGGAACCAGTCCATTATTCCATGCCCAGTTCTGTTGCTTCTTGACCTGTGTACAGATTTCACAGGAGGCAGATAAGGTGGTCTCATATTCCCATCTCTTTCAGAATTTTCCGTAGTTTGTTGTCATTCACACAGTCAAAGAATAATTAAATCAATTTGAAAAGGCATGCATTAAAGGAACCAAATCCTGTCTATATAATGGTATATTATTTGGCAATAAAAAGAAATGAAGTATTTAAACATGTTATACAATTGAATAATCTTGAAACTTTATCCTACATGAAAAAAGCCAGTCACAAAAACCATAGGTTGTATTAGTTCATTATGTGAAGTGTCCAGACTATTATCATCTATAGAAACAGATAATAGAATTGCTGTTGCCTAGGACTTGGGCTGCTGAAGCCAAATGGAACATGAATTAATGGGTATTAGGGAATTAGTTTTGAGGGTGATAAAAATGTTCTAAAATTTGTTGTGGTTACAGTTAAACAACTCTGTGAATGTACTAAAATAATTTATTTTTACAATTTAAATGGGTGAGTTGTATGGTATGTGAATTATATTTCACTAAGCTGGAATCAAGATTGCCAGGAGAAATATCAATAACCTCAGAAACGCAGATGACACCACCCTTATGCCAAAAAGTGAGGATGAACTAAAAAGCCTCTTGATGAAAGTGAAAGAAGTGAGTGAAAAAGTTGGCTTAAAGCTCAACACTCAGAAAACGAAGATCATGGCATCTGGTCCCATCACTTCATGGGAAATAGATGGGGAAACAGTGGAAACAGTGTCAGACTTTATTTTTGGGGGCTCCAAAATCACTGCAGATGGTGACTGCAGCCATGAAATTAAAGGACGCTTACTCCTTGGAAGAAAAGTTATGACCAACCTAGATAGCATATTCAAAAGCAGACACATTACTTTGCCCACAAAGGTCCGTCTAGTCAAGGCTATGGTTTCTCCAGTGTTCATGTATGGATGTGAGAGTTGGACTGTGAACAAGGCTGAGCACTGAAGAATTGATGCTTTTGAACTGTGGTGTTGGAGAAGACTCTTGAGAGTCCCTTGGACTGCAAGGAGATCCAACCAGTCCATTCTGAAGGAGATCAACCCTGGGATTTCTTTGGAGGGAATGATGCTGAAGCTGAAACTCCAGTACTTTGGCTACCTCATGTGAAGAGTTGACTCATTGGAAAAGACTCTGATGCTGGGAAGGATTGGGGGCAGGAGGAGAAGGGGACGACAGAGGATGAGATGGCTGGATGGCATCACTGACTCGATGGACGTGAGTCTGAGTGAACTTCAGGAGTTGGTGATGGACAGGGAGGCCTGGCGTGCTGCAATTCATGGGGTCGCAAAGAGTCAGACAACTCTGAGTAACTGAACTGAACTGAACTGAAACTGACACAAAGAACTGACTCATTGGAAAAGACCCTGATGCTGGGAAAGGTTTAAGGCTGGAGAAGGGGATGACAGAGGATGAGATGGTTGGATGGCATCACCGACTCTACAGACATGGGTTTCAACAAGCTCAGGGGGTTGATGATGGACAAGGAAGCCTGGTGTGCTTCAGTTCATGGGGTCACAAAGAGTCAGACATAACTGAGCAACTGAACTGAACTGAAAGCTGGTCAAAAACAAAAACAAAAACAGACCTTTTGTGTTTAACATAGGCAAATATAAAATATTATAGCATGAAAGAAAAGTGTGCTAAGAACTTAAGGAAGTGATTGAATTAAATTACAGTGTGACTTCCACACAAGAGTTTCAAATTCACTGCATTGAAAGTCAGAATAGAAGTCCACCCACTCCACTAAGAGATGGAAATAATGACAGTAGGACAATAATTATATAGGGATCCAGGGTTCCTCAATTTACTAAAGACAAGTGTATCCTGAAGAACCACATTAAATGAATGAAAATAGATTGTTTATGGTTTACCTCCTATATACCCTTAGAACTCCTATATGCCCTTAGATTAGATCTGGTACAGAGTACCTGAACTATGGATTGAGGTTCATAACATTGTACAGGAGGTGGTGACAAAAACCATCCCTAAGAAAAAGAAATGCAAGAAGGCAATGTGCTTGTTTGAGAAGGCTTTGCAAATAGCTGAGGAAAGAAGAAAAGTGAAGGCAAGGGAGAAAAGGAAAGATATACTCAACTGAAAGCAGAGTTCCAGAGAAGAGCAAAGAGAGATAAAAGACTTTCTTAACTAAATAATGTGAAGAAATAGAGGAAGACAACAGAATGGGACAGATTAGAGATCTTTTCAAGAAAACTGGAAATATCAAGAGAACATTTTATGCAAGGATAAGTATGATAACAGACAGAAACAGTAAAGACCTGAAAGAAGACGAGATTAAGAAGAGGTGGCAAAAATACACAGAAGAACTCCACAAAAAAGATCTTAATGACCCAGATAACCACAATGGTGGGGTCATTCACCTTGAGCTGGACATCTTAGAGTATGAAGTCAAGAGGGTCTTAGGAAGCATTACTGTGAACAAAACTAGAGGAGGTGATGGAATTCTAGCTGAGCTATTTAAAATCCTAAAAGATGATGCTGCCAATACATCAGCAAAATGCAGCAGTGGCCACAGGACTGGAAATGGTCAGTTTTCATTTCAATCCCAAAGGGCAATGTCAAAGAATGTTCAAACTACCATACATTTGCACTCATTTCACATGCTAGTAAGGTTATGTTCCAAATCCTTCAAGCTAGACCTTCAGTACTACCTAAAACTGAGAATTTCCAGATGTACAAGCTGGCTTTAAAAAAGGCAGACGAACCAGAGATCAAACTGCCAACATTTGTTAGATCTTGGAGAAAACAAGAGGGAATTCCAGAAAACATCTACTTCTGCTTCATAGACTACACTAAAGCCTTTGACTGTGTGGATCACAACAAACTGGAAAATTCTTAAACATATGGCACTTCCAGATCACCTTACCTGTCTCCTGAGAAACCTGTAGGCAGGTCAAGAAGCAATAGTTAGAACAGATATGGAACAACAGAATGCTTCAAAATTGGGAAAGGAGTATGACAAGGCTGTATATTATCACTCTGCTTATTTAACTAGTATACTCTGCTTATTTAACTAGAGTACATCATAAGAAGTGCCAGGCTGAATGAATCATGAACTGGCATTAAGACTTCTGGCAGAAATATCAAAAATATCAGATATACAGATGATATGACTCCAATGGCAGAAATTGAAGAGGAACTAAAGATCCTGTTGAAGTGTGAAAGAGGAGAGTGAAAAAGCTGGCTTAAAACTCAACATTCAGAAAACTAAGATCATGGCATCTGATTCCATCTCTCCATGGCAAATAGAAGGAGGAAATGTACAAGCAGTAACAGATTTTAGTATCTTGGGCCCCCAAAATCACTTCAGATGGTGACTGCAGCCATGAAAATAAAAGACACATGCTTTTTGGAAGGAAAGCTATGACAAACCTAGATATCTCTTTGCTGACAGATGTCCTTATAGTTATAGCTGTGGTTTGTCCAGTAGTCATATACAGATGTGAGAATTGGACCATAAAGAAGACTGAGCACAGAAGAACTGATGCTTTTGAGCTAGAGAAGACTGAAAGTCCTTTGAACAGTGGAGATCAAATCAGTCAGTCGTTAAGGAAATCAACACTTAATGTTCATTGGAAGAACCGATGCTGAAGTTGAAGTTTCAATACTTTGGCCACCTGATGCAAACAGCCAACTCATTGCAAAAGACTGTGATGGTGGGAAGGATTGAAGGCAAAAGGAGAACAAGGCAGCAGAGAATGAGATGGTTAGATACCATCACCAACTCAAAGAACATGAGTTTGAGCAAACTCCAGGAGACTATGAAGGACAGAGGAACATGGAATGCTGCAGTCGCTGGAGTCACAAGGGGTCAGACATGACTTAGTGACTGAACAACAACACCTTTAGAAAGTGAGACAAGGGAGAAAGAGCAAAGGTGTAAGAATCAATCTTAAAACAGTTCTAATTCTTCATTAAAACTTGATAGGACCAGTAGCCGCTTGTTCCATTTGTTTTAAGTGAAACACTTTTGACAGTGCAACAATATCTAATACCGCTTCAATACTGCAATATTTTAAGAGTTGCAATATTTACAATAACTCCTATTTGATGTTAATAAAATCTGTCATTGATGTGAGAAGAAGAAAAAAAATAAATTCTTGACACAGAATAGTGGCCAAGTATGGATTTTAAGTTTCTGCAAAACAAGTTTGCTGGAATTTTGTCCAAAGCCCTTGGGCTATCTTGGCAATGAGTTCACCTTTTGGAACAGAGAATACCTCAGATTGCCTAATAAATGGGGCTCTCACTGACCATGAGATAGTTTACTTTGCCAGAAGCAAAATGTTGCAGAACTACTGCCACCTCTGCATTTCTTAAAAAAAAAAAAAAAGAAAGAAATGAAAACTTAAAATAATGTACACTCATGGTGAATTCATGTCAATGTTTGGCAAAACCAATACAGTAATGTAAAGTAAACTAAAGTTAAAATAAAAATTAAAAAAAAAAATTAGGAATCCTACCTAGCTTAGAGTTAAGCCAGGGGGAGATTTCCTCCATGTTCTCAAGGTAAACAATCTGAAGACCAAGCAATTTTGGGAATTGTTTACTATTACCAACAAATTTTTCTAGAAAACAAACCATGTTTTATTTATCTTCAAGCACCCTATCTAGTGACACTTTGTGTCTGCATACCCTCTTTTTTCTTGATGAGAGAATGTTAATTTTCCAAGGATCTGCCCTCAGGTGGTCACCACAGATATAATCACCTTCCATGTCTTGATTGATCTAAACTATTTAATTTAATCCATTTCCCTAAATGTTTGATTTAAACAAGGACAATAAGCATTTCTGACCTATAACAGATAAAAGGTGTTTGCTGGGACTCTCTTGAAAAACATTTTATCACTTTAAAGTTAAAATTTTGTATATGGGAGAAACTATATATATATATATATATATATATANTGATTGAATTTGGAAGTCAGATAAAAAAATATAGTGCAACTATATATAAATTATTGCATGGGGCCTATATAAATTATTTTTTGTGCTCTTTATTTTTTATTTATTTATTTATTTTTACTTAACAATACTGTACTGTTTTTGCCATACCTTGACATGAATCTGCCACGGGTGTACATGAGTTCTCAATCCTGAAGCCCCCTCCCACCACCCTCCCCATATCATATCTCTGGGTCATCCCAGTGCAAAAATTAATTGTTTCTCTGAAATTGAAATTGAACAGGATGTCCTATATTATAACTCTCAACCCTCAATGTTTTGCTTTTTCTTTTATTTCCTGTAACGGTGCAACAGTGCCTGGTTTCAGAAAAATCGTATTTACTTTTGTTTAAAGATTAATTTAATTCTTAATTCTGAATCTGAAACTTTCAATCTTGAGTTAGATAAAATGCAGCAGATAGTTCTTCATATAGGGGAGCAAAATTTGTCACCCCAAAGCGTGTCTTTGGCATAAGTATTATTTCAAGCTGAAAACAATCAAGGCCCAAAGTACTTAGGAAGAAACTTCAACTTTTCCCATAACTTCCTCCAGAATGTAGATAGAAAATCTATTCTATGAAAGGAGCTATTACCATAGGTAACTATAATATAAACCAGCATGTAGACAAGACAAGCCTAGCAAAGTCTGTGTTAAAATTCCTTTCTTAGTCTCATTACTTCTGTATGACCCAACAACCACTTATTTATGCCAATTACCTTCCTCCCATTGGAGGTCACAAAACACTACTCCCAATATTCTTTTCATCTTTAGCTGAAGATGTCATTTAAGGTGATGGTTTCAGCCATTTGGCTGAGTTATAAGTTTTCCTAAGTGTTTCCCATATATACATATTATTACACTTTTGTTTGATTTTTTCCTGTTAATCTGTCTGATACCAATTTAATTTTTAGACTAGCCAGAGGAAACTAAAAGATTAGAGGAAAATTTCTTCCTCTCTGACACTGGGAAGGGGTAAACTCTTAAAAAGAGGTACATAAATAGTATACTTATTTCTCTTTGTATCTGTGGCCTTGAGGCAATATAAAATAAAAAATGAAATCTTCAGATTTTTTTTGTTCTTGTTACATAAAACCCTACATGCTGCCAAAGTCAAGCAATATTCCAGTTTAAACCTAACACAGGAAAAGAATATGGTAGCCAGGTCCATGAGAATCAGAAAATTAGTCAACTTCTTTATGCTCACTTTCCTCATCTATAAAATGAAACATTGATGGTATCAGCATTATAGACTGTTATGAGATTAAATAAGATAAAAATTATAATGGGCTTAAGACAGTTATTGAAACATAAGAAGCGCACAGCTGTTGTATTGATACTCTTTTGTAGCTGTTTTAATTATTTCAATTAGTATTATTACTGTATTATGTCTGTATCAAGTTTGTTGGTATAATAGTTGTGACTGACTGAGACTAAAATCTAGAAGCTTGGATTTTTTGTTTTTTTTTTAACAAAAGTGTTGAGTTCCGTGAAAACAAGTGATTATGCAGATATTTGACTCTACAAAGTTAGCTCCTTAAAGAGCTTTCTAATAATACAAAAATTTTGAAAAATTTCTGGCCTTTACAAATTTATTGCCAATTCTCCTTTTTGTTAGACTTCCATGTGAATAAAAATATCACAATTGCAAAAAGTAACTCCAAAAATTTCAGGGTTCCAAAGAATACCAAGGAGAGACAAGAATGCCTTCCTAAGTAATTAATGCATAGAAACAAAGGAAAACAACAGAATGGGAAAGATTAGAAATCTCTTCAAGAAAATTAGACTACCCAAGGGTACATTTCATGCAAAGATGGGCACAATAAAGGACAGAAACGGTATGGACCTAACAGAAGCAGAAGATATCAGAAAGAAGTGGCAAGAATACACAGAAGAACTATGCAAAAAAAGATCTTAATGATGCAGATAACAATGATGATGTGATCATTCACCTAGAGCCAGACATCCTGGAGTAAGAATCAGTGGGCCTTAGGAAGCATCACTACTGAACAAAGCTAGTGGAGGTGATGGAATTCCAACTAAGCTGTTTGAAATCCTAAAAGATGATGCTGTGCAAGTGCTGCACTCAGTATGTCAGCTAATTTGGAAAACTCACAGGACTGGAAAAGGTTAGTTTTGATTCCAATCCCAAAGAAAAGCAATGCCAAAAAATGCTCAGACTACCACACAAAGGCACTCATCTCACACACTAGCAAAGTAATGCTCAAAATTCTCCAAGCTAGGCTTTAATGGTACATGAATTGAGAACTTTGAGTTGGACAGATGTTCAAGTTGAATTTAGAAAAGGCAGAGGAGCCAGAGGTCTAATTCCCAACATCTCTTGAGTCATAGAAAAAGCAAGATAATTCCAGAAAAAGATCCATTTCTGCTTCATTGACTACACTAAAAGCTTTGACTGTGTGCATCACAACAAACTGTGAAAAATACTTAAAGAGATGGGAATACCAGGCCACCTTACTGCTTCCTGAAAAATCTGTGTGCAGGTCAAGAAGCAACAGTTAAAACTGGACATGGAACAACAAAGGAGTACGTCAAGGCTGCATATTGTCACCCTGCTTATTTAACTTCTATGCACAGTACATCATGTGAAATGCCAGGCTGGAAGAAGCACAAGCTGGAATCAAGATTGCCAGAGAAATATCAATTATCTCAGATACACAGATGACACCACCTTTATGGCAGAAAGCAGACAGTAACTAAAGAGCCTCTTGATAAAAGTGAAAGAGAAGTGTGAAAAAGCTGGCTTAAAACTCAACATTCAGAAAACTAAGACCATGGCATCCGGTTCTATCACTTCATGGCAAATAGATGGGGAAACAATGGAATCTGTGACAGACTTTATTTTCTTGGGCTCCAAAATTACTGCAGATGGTGACTGCAGCCATGAAATTAAGACGCTTGTTCCTTGGAAGAAAAGCTATGACCAACCTACACAGCATATTAAAAAGCAGAGACATTCTTTTGCCCACAAATGTCTGTCTCATCAAATCTGTTTTTTTCCAGTAGTAATGCATGGATGTGAGAGTTGAACCATAAAGAAAGCTGAGCACCACAGGATTGATGCTTTTGAAGTGTGGTGTTACAGAACTCTTGAGGGTCCCTTGGACTGCAAGTATTTCAAACAAGTAAAGAAAATCAGTTCTGAATTTTCATTGGAAGAACTGATTCTGAAGGTGAAGCTCCAAATCTTTGGCCACCTTATGCAAAGAACTGAGTCATTAGAAAAGACCCTGATGCTGGGAAAGATTGAAGGCAGGAGCAGAAGGGGATGGCAGAAGATGAGATGGTTGGATGTCATCACCAACTCAGTGGACATGAGTTTGAGCAAGCTCTGGGACTTGGTGACAGACAGGGAAGCCTGGTGTGCTGCAGTCCATGGGGTCGCAGAGTTGGACACAACTGACCAACTGAATTGATCTGAAATGAGTCAATATTGTGCTGTTTTCTGCCATATATCAACATGAATCAGTCATGGGTATATGTATGTTCCCTCTTCCTTTAATCTCCCTCCTATCATCACCCCATCCTAAACCCCTCTAGGTTTCACAGAGCACCAGGTTTGTGCTCCATGTATCATATTTTTTTTAAAAAGTGGGTTAAGCTGTAATTTGCCAATTTGTAGTAGCTTTAATCTAACACTTTTCCCCTGAATGTTAAAAACTGTGTATTTATCAAGCTATTGCTGTATTTAGTGACAAATTCTATGAAATTCTGTACTTCACAAGCATACATGTACATGCACAGAAAATTACTGCCTTGCCTCATTTTCACACCCACCCAAAATTGGAAGAAATATCTACTAATGAGTCTCTGTTTTTTAATCCATTTGAAACAAACAAACAAAAACTCACAAGGAGAGCACTTTTAATCTATCCTAGTTTCCTGAGTATCCTAAATTTAATTTTTCATACAACTTATACTTATTAAGCAATCTTAAGAGTCATATTTGAAGTTTTCCATCTCTCTTATATTGTAAGCAGCACTAAAGTAAAAACAGGTTAACTTCTTGGCATAACAGTAAGGTAAAAAACAGTTTAACTTCCCAGCATAACTTACTAGCAATGGAAGAGCTTCTTACAAATTTACTGATAAATCTAAAAAAAGATGGGGTATATTTTAGAAAATGGTTGATGAAAATCACTGAGCGTCTACATAAGTATTTATCTTTCCTTTTCCTTGAATCAGAGACATCCATATAATTTACATGCTTTTTCCTACCTTTGATAACAGATAATAAATGTTAAGTGGGACCTTAGCATATATTAAGCACTTGGATCCTGTTCAGACAGCTTCCTCACTCTTCCTGAGCATCTTTGTAAACTAGGGAAACAGGATACATCACAGATCAATTCAATCAATCAACTTTAATCATAACAGATGAATTAAGCTGCTTTTCAGGCATGATGCAATAGAGAAAATTGCTTGGAGCTTTTTTTAAGCCACCAGAGATCCCACAAGGGCTGTCATTTTGCTTCTGCATCTGCTCTCTATTCCAAAAGTCTGCATTTTCTTGAGAAATATACAAGAAAGTCTGAAGCAGTTGGAATCTGGGGGCATAATGAATGCACTTTATGTCATTTTAAACACACACAGGATCACTGACAAGAGATAAAACAGAAAGTCAAAATTTTTGCCAAAAGAGAGAGAGAACCCCAGAAGGATTTTTCCCTCCATTATTTGTTGCTTTGGGTTATGTTAGTTTATTTTATGGCTGCACTAATTTTAAATGCATTTTCCTCCCCTGTGAGATGCACTCTTTCAGCTTTCCTGGAGGCAAGCTTGAGGGTTTGATTGATGGTCAGATGTGTGCACACACATATGTGTGCACACATCTGACCATAAAACATACAGTAATTCAGCATTTACTTTTGGAAGGCATGTTCTCTCTGTTCTATTCCTTACTCATGGGATCAGACCTTTCTTGCTATATAAAACTACATAATGATTTTTCTGGAACACACACACACACATGTACACACATGTATACACACACATGTACACACACAGAAGGAACATCCAAACAACCTCAGCAATAGAGTTTTATTTTTTTTCTTAAAGGAAATATTTCAAATAATTATTAATGGACCTAAGAAAATAAAAATATTTGCTTTTTTAAATACTTGGCTAGGAATATTTCAAGTCAAAAAACAACTGCAAAATAAACCACCCTTTAAACAAATAAAACAAAATGGTATAAAGTTTTTTCACCTCTTATTAATTCCAATAACCTATTTAATGAACATAAGAACATTTTCAATTTAAATAATATAAGAGCAAAATAAATTGCCATTTCACCCTCACATTACATAGTCAAAAAAATGAAAAAGGCAACTAGGATTTCATTTAAGCAATAATTTTCCCTCTAATTATAAATTACTTTCAGCTAAACTATCTGACCTGACAAAAAAATAGAATAATTCAAAAATACTTTCTATTTTGTTTAAAATATAAAGTACAAAATATAAAAGTTAGGGTACTAGCTAATATGCTAATAGTAGAAAATTTCTGACAAATCAACTTAGCAAAATGCAAATAATTCTCTTAACACCAAGGAATTCAACCAGGAGCAAGGATGAATTATGAGTTAAAAAAAAAAAAAAAAAAACAGAAAAATCAACTTTGCCAATTACATTAAGATAAAAATTCACTGTTAAAATTTTTGACAATTCCCACATGTCTTTGTATTTTTCTACCCCAAGGTTAGAGGCAAAAAATACTCCCTCTTGCTGACAGGCATTGCTGACTAATCAGCATTTACTGTCCTTCTAATTACAGCACAGTTTTCTGAAGTCAGCGTCTCTTACTTCTCTCTACAGCCCATTGTGGACCAGTAGGAATTGGTGCCACTTACAGTTTCACAACCTGACACTACTGATATTTTGGAATGGATGATTCTTTGTTTTGAGGTATGGGTCTGTTTTGTGTGTTGTAGGATATTTTGCAGCATCTCTGAAATCTGCTAACCAGAAATCAGTGGCAACATTGCCCCTATTTTAGCAACTATAATTATCCCTGATGTTATTGTTGTGAAGTCGCTAAGTCCTGCTCAACTTTTTTACAACCCCATGTTCTCTAGCCCAGCAAGCTCCTCTGTCCATAGGATTCTCCAGGTAAGAATACTGGAGTGGGTTGCTATGCCCTTCTCCAGGGGGTCTTTCCAAACCAGGGACTGAACCTGTTTCCTGCATTGGCTGGTAGATTCTTTAACACTGAGCCACCAGGGAAGCCCATATATGTCCTGCTGCTGCTGCTGCTAAGTCAGTTCAGTTGTGTCCAACTCTGCGACCCCATGGATTGAAGCCTACCAGGTTCCTCCATCCATGAGATTTTCCAGGCAAGAGTACTGGAGTGGGGTGCCATCGCCATCTCCAATATATGTCCCTAGAGATTGTCAAAACTATACTTTCTACTACTCCACACTTAGAACCAACTCACAGTGTCATGGTTTTGCAAGTGGGCTTGTTTGGGACAAATCAGGACTTCCAAGAAAAAGAAGTGTTATTTTATTACTTCCTACATCAGGGCTTCCAAGAAAGCAGTGTATTTTAGTCTACCAGACTCAAGCTTTGAGTTGGTTGTTGACAAAGTTGGAGGAAGTCTCAGTCCTAGAATGCAAACAAAATGGTCAGCAAAACAAAACAAAGTTAAAACACACACACACACACACACACACACACACAACACTAAACAGTGGAAAAGCCTGGATCTCTGAAAACATTTGCAGATCCGGGTATAGCCAGCCTTAGCCAATGAACCAAAAACCCTTCTTTTTGTTTTTTTGCTTAGGCCATGTTTGAAGCATTTTCTGACTTGTTTAATGGACTCAGTGTGAAAATAAATTACTTCATTCAGAAAGCTTTTCAATTTGCCAACAATAAATGCAATATACACTTTGAATACCTCAAATATATAGTTTTATGTGTATAAAATACACAGGAAAAGAGCTTACCAGATGCTGCTAGTGGTAAAGAATCCACCTGCAAGGCAGGCGATGGAAGAGATGTAGGTTCCATCCCTGGGTTGGGAAGATCCCCTAGAGAAGGAAATGGCAACCCACTCCAGTATCAATGCCTGGGAAATCCCATGGACAGAGGAGCCTGGTGAGCTACAGTCTATGGGATCGCAAAGAATCACATACAACTGAGTACACACACACCATACACAGGAAAACATATACCTTATTTTATGATGTTTACATCAGATGTTGACATCTGATGACTGATGTCAAATAATAGGAAGTTCTCAACTTTTTCTCTGGCAGTCATTGCAAAGTATGTCTATTTCCAATAAATGTGCTGCTATATGTATGCTGGTTACATAAATGAGTAATGCATATATAATGGTCTGAAGATCATCGTGCCCTTATGCATGACATTTTTTTCCTGTGTAGAGTCTGGTCAACTTCAGTCAACATTTCAGAACTTCAAATTGGCCTTTTGAAAAGATATGCAAATAAGATTTTCTGCACAATTAGTGAATCAAAATCACAGTTAACCAATATTGCAGTCCTGTCATTAAATAGGTTTACACAATTAAAATAAGAATCAGGAAGGAAGGATGGAAGACAATTCATGTGGGATCCCTGCAATCATTCTTCACCTGTTAATAATTAAATGAAGTGACACAAATCCCACTGAAGTCTCATAAGTGATAATGAAAATAGAAATTATTTTATAGGATTTTCTCAATTTGGTACTTTTTCATCTTACTCAAAGGCAAGAAAGATTCAAGACTTATGACATCTAAATAGAAAATACATGTTTCCACAGAGTATGAATCTACTCTTTCTGACTGATAGTTTTGCCCCCACCCCCATAGTTAGAAGAGTCTTTATAACCTCAAAAATTACCTGGCAGAAAAGAATTAAAATAATAAATTATGTCAAAATACATGCTTTAGTTATTCAGTATTAAATTCAATAAAAGACAAACAAAATTTATAAGGCAAATTGACATAGGAAAACAGGTGCCCAGAACACAGAGGAATATTCTCAAATAGTTATTATATTCCAGCTGATTATTTGAATCACATAAATAATATTATATGTGGCACAAGCGGTCCCTGATTTGTTAGTCTGTTGTACCTAATAAAATAATTTAGTGAGAAGACAAAATGTTCTCTATCTCTATTGTTTTTGCTATTAAAATCAATGTGTATATATTTCCTGTTAGTTGGAGGACTAGCACACTAAGTGATAGTTTTCTTGTTTCTTAATGTTGAGAATCCAGATAGTTTCTTCTTAAAAACATAAAGAAGAAAAGATTCCATTAATGTTTTTCTATCAGAACTGCTTGTTATCATGCTTTACCTAGCCTACATTATATAATATAGCCATCAATTCCAAAAAAGAAAAGCATAATAATGTGGTTTTCTTCTAGGTTCTTAGAGAATTATTACCTTTAAAGTAAAATGCCTGCTATTAGGTGTGAAGGCTGTTTTAATCACTGGAGCCTTTACATATTATACAAATATGCAAGACCTTTTCACTTTTTCTTACTCCATATTGCTGAAAAACTTCAAGAGACTGTTACCCTTACAATTTCATGAGGGAGAGAATACCAAGAGAATTTTTTGAGCTCATTTGAAGTCTGAGAAGGCTATTGTACCCATTTTTAAAACCTGATCAAAATTCAGTCTGCTGTTTGTTACTAAATTATGTATCTCTGAAGCATAAATGTGTTGGCTTTAGAAAGTTACAAATTAGTGTATTTCCATATGACTTGGGAAAATGTAATTTTAACCAATTTTGTTTGGGGTGAAAAAATATTGTTTGCATTATTTTATAACACAAGGGAGCTGTCAGCCCACATGGTCATCCAATTTCTGTGGCAGAGAGAGCTCCCTTGCATCTCAAATGGTTAGCAATAAAGGTTACACTTTTCACATTAATGCTACCGATAACCTATAAAAATGCTTGCTTTATACACTTTATTTTGCAAAAGAAAATGTGGCAAGTCTAACAGAAGAATTTGGTATCTCCTTGAGTAGATATTCCATTTCTCACTCCATTATCTTTAATTCAAAAGTGTGAAACAGTATTTGAAGTTGTCCTGAAACTTATTATTTTTAATCCTTTTCAGATATGCTGATTTTATTGTATTCTAGAGGAGTTTAGTTGCACTAGCTTCTCCTTCTGCCATCTCCAGTGTTACTGGGCTGTCATTCTTTGCTCTGTTAGTCAGTAGAAGCAGATGTTACTATTTCTAAAAATGTCAATTTGAAGACTAAATCATAAGGCCTACGTAATATTGATAAAAATTCATTAAATATAACTTTTCACGATGACTATTAGAAAAGATAAATGAGATGCACTAAGAAAACAAAAAAGAGTAGAAAATGTAGTGAAAGGACAAAAATAAATGGGGAAATTAAAATAGAGGGAAAAGGATGCAGGAAGGTAAGGAAACAGGTAAAGAATGAATATAAATAGCAAAGGTGAACCCTATGACATCAGTTAGTGAGTAGAACTTGAAAGGCAGTTTTTAATATATATGTACACACATGTGTTTATATATGTGTATATATATGTGTACACGTATATATATACATATATACAACTATACACACACACACACACACACACACACACACACACGTATATATAGTTCTTATTTAGTCTCTAAATTGTGTCTGNATATATATGTGTGTACACGTATATATATACATATATACAACTATACACACACACACACACACACACATATATATAGTTCTTATTTAGTCTCTAAATCGTGTCTGACTCTTTGCGACCCCCATGGGCTGTAGCCTGCTAGGCCCCTCTGTCCATGAGATTCTCCAAGCAAGAATACTGGACTGGGTTGCCATTTCCTTCTCTAGGGAATCTTTCCAACCCAAGGATCAAACCCATGTCTGGTGCATTGGCAGGTGGATTCTTCACCACTGAGCCACCTGAAAAGCCTACATACATATTATGTCTTTGTTCAAGTTCTATGAGTTGAAAATTATGAATTCAATTCCAAGTTATAGATGTAAAGCCTGGTAATATCTGTATGATGACAAAAGATAAAATAATATTTACCTATGGCTTTTGCTTTCAGTAAGGAATACTCTTATCTACCAGGAGACATTTTTGGTTTTCACATCTAAAGTGTGTGTGGGGGGGCGGGTGGAGTGATGCTACTGACATTCAGTGGGTAGAGGTCAGGGATGCTACTAATCATCCTACAATGCATAGAACAGTCTGCATGACAAAGAATTATCTGACCCCAATGTCAATAGTGCTGAGGCAGACAAACTCTGACCTATGAAATCAATAAATTCTTTAAGAATGGTAAAGTGAATTAATTTTCTGGTTGATGTTTGATTTCAAAGCACTTTATCTTGCCCAAATGCCCATTTGAATGTCAAGTCAGGGAAAACAAAACAAAACAAAAAAAACCCATGGCCTTTGCACTGACTGATGCAAATCACAGTTTAACATGACTTACTGTGAGGGTTCATAGCTCAGTTGGTAAAGAATCTGCCTGCATTGCAGGAGACCCAGTTGGATTCCTGGGTTGGGAAGATCCGCTAGAGAAGGGATAGGCTACCTGCTCCTTTATTCTTAAGGTTCCCTTGTGGCTCAGCTGGTAAAGAATCTGCTTGAAATGTAGGAGACCTGGGTTTGATCCCTGGGTTGAGAAGATCCCCTGGAGAAGGGAAAGGCTACCCACTCCAGTATTCTGGTCTGGAGAATTCCAGACCATGGAATTACCATGGACTGTATAGTCCATGGAGTCACAAAGAGTTGGAAACAACTGAGTGACTTTCACTTCTATTAAATAAGCAATCACTGATCATTGGTTAGTAGAGATACAATCAGAGTTCTGTGAGCCTCTAACCTCAAATTCAAGTTAATTTGATCAACTGCATCCCAGAGATGAAAAAGCATGTATCTTTTTAAGTGGAAAGACTGCAAAAGGACAAGTGGCGTTTCCAAAGGTCCCTGATCTAGATGTTCCAATATGATCAATAAAATATTTAACATCATTTTAAATGTAACATAAATTTTATAATTTCTGTAGAATGTGAAGATTTGCATTTTTCAAGTCAAAATATTATACAATTGTTAAGTATCTTACAACTAGTAANTATGAATCAATAGAGGTACTTCTTGGACACATGAATATAATTTTCCATGGTTTAAAACTTTTTGAAGATAATATGTAAACCTTTAAAACCCATGTTTGTTCTTTACTTTGTTAAAGGTTTCCATATATTTGCAGCATGTACAAAGAAAGGGAGACAGAAATCTTGGTCCATCATGACAGGGCATATTTTGCTATTTTTGTTAGCCCTAACTTAGCCTTCCTAGAAATGAGTTGTTACAATAAAATAATTTAAAGCTATAGTCAAAATCTCTTCTAGACCTACATCTTTTTTAAAAGGCTCAGAAAATATAACTTCAAATTATTATCTTCAAAACAGTTAAATTTGTTACCAATGTATGATATTCAAACATATAATTCTTAGTTCATCTCTGATTTTGCTGCCATGTAAGCAAGTCCATGACAGTTTTGACGAATTTAAGCTTTCACCTGGCATTCTGCAAAAGAACTATTAAGGATCGCAGGACGTATGCAGGTTTTGTCATGAATAGTGCCAATGCCGTTTTATATTGTACTGATGGTCCACACAGAGTGGCTGCTTTGAGTCAAGCCTGTAGCTCACTTGGGTATCATCTCCATGGTAACTTGTTTACAAGGGCTGAAATACAAGCTGAAAATTCAAGGTTAGCTTTTTCTTTGTTGCTGTTTTGATGTTTTTGGCAGTCGAAATAATGTGGGTATAAGACTTGATTTAAACAGCTTCATGGCAGGCTGAGTCAAAACAAAACTCCATACAAAACGTGCTTTCTTCATCTCCATTAAAAAGGAGAGAATTTAAAATGATTAATCAGAACCATCAGCTATATCTCCCTTTCATATTCCAAAACAACAGTCCTCCTGCCACATTTTGGAATCCCATCTTGGGAAACAGGTTTAAGGCTTCATAGTTTTTGAAGCAATAATTTTGTGTGTGTGCATATGTTCTGCCTTAGATGAAGAATTTAGTTTATTTTAAAGCATCACTATGTTGGGGAGGGAGTGGGGTATGAAGAGCTTTAGAACTTATGCTAAAGCTTTTCACCCTCCAAGCGGATTAGCCTTTCAAATTATAAAAATTGCCTGCATTTTCAATATTATGAAAAACAGTTACTACGCACAATTACTCTTTCCAAGAAATAATTATAAAATGACTCTGAATGTAACACTAGTTTAATGGAATGTTTATTGTGATTATGGAAAATTTTAATTTAGATTGTTTAAAAGCACTGCTATGTTTTGAAGGCAAGTTATAACCTAGAGTGATCTTAAATCTATACAATATTTGAGCCTCTGAATGAATTTTCACTAAATAGTAGCATAGAAAAATTCTGCTATATATCTTATCTTCTCTTTATAATGCTTTATGAATTTCATAAGCATTTAAATAATTCAATAGAAACCCCCTAAAACAAGTCAGATCCCTACTACTTTTCTTTCATTAAAATCTCCATCATGTACAATATAACTGATATGGAAATACAATAATATGCCAATTAATGTAAAGGTGTTGTTTAAGAAAAAAAGCAAAGAAAACTTGAAGACAGAAAGTTAAATTTGGAGTTGGTGTTATTTTAGTTTATGAAATTGATAAAACTCCTTTGGACCCAGATCCTCCTCTTCCCTGCTCCTTTCCATACTCTTGACATATATAGATATAGATGTATAAAGAAACATTATCTACTATAATAATTGATTCAACTTCTTGGTCTCACCAATCACCTCATCACAGTATCTGATATAGGATGACAGACAATATTATATATTGAATAAATATCTGATTTTGTCATCAGTCAGTCAGTTCAATCGCTCAGTCATGTCTGACTCTTTGTGACCCCATGGACTGCAGCATGCCAGGCTTCCCTGTCCATCACCAAATTCGGGAGCTTGCTCAAACTCATGTCCATTGAGTCAGTGATGCCATCCAACCATCTCATCCTCTGTCATCCCCTTCTTCTCCTGCCTTCAATCTCTCCCAGCATCAGGGTCTTTTCTAATGAGTCAGTTCTTTGCATCAGGTGGCCAAAGTATTGGAGTTCAGCTTCAACATCAGTCCTTCCAATGAATATTCAGGACTGATTTCCTTTAGGGTTGACTGGTTTGATCTCCTTGTTGTCCAAGGGACTCTCAAGAGTCTTCTCTAACACCATAGTTCAAAAGCATCAATTCTTTGGCACTTAGCTTTCTTTATAGTCCAACTCTCACATCCATACATGACTACTATAAAAACCATAGCTTTGATGGACCTCTTTACTTTACTCAGAAAAGTAAGGTTTCTGCTTTTTAATATGTTTTCTAGGTCAGTCATTGGAGAAGGAAATGGCATCCCACTCCAGTGTTCTTGCCTGGAGAATCCCAGGGATGCGGGAGCCTGGTGGACTTCCATCTATGGGGTTGCACAGAGTCGGACATGACTGAAGTGACTTAGCAGGTCAGTCATAGCTTTTCTTCCAAGGAGCAAGTGTCTTTTTGTCACAGTCAGTATGATTTCTAAGGCTTTGTTAGTAATGTTGACTTTTCTACCACAATATCCCCATTGATTTTGTTTTTGTTTTCCCAATGTAGATTTGTGGAACATTCTATTTTTCTTTAATATCACATAGGAGAAATAACAGACAGTTATTTGCCCAACACATTCTAAAGCATGTTTTAGATTCTGATCTTCCTACACATTAACCCTTCCCTCACATGAGAACACTTTTTATTTTCCACACAAGCTGCACTTAAACATCTCTGTGATTTTGCCCCTAAGTAGAGCTAAGGGAATGGGTTTCACTCTGACAGTGATTTCTTTGCATTTCATTTGGATATAGCTTTGTTCATTGTTTGGGACTGACATCCGCACACTGCTATATTTTAAGCAGATTATGAACAGGGACTTACTCTGGGCTTCCCTAGTGGCTCAGCTGGTAAAGAATCCACTTACAATGTGAGAGACCTGTGTTCGATCCCTGGGTTGGGAAGATCCCGTGGAGAAGGGAACAGCTACCCACTCCAGTATTCTGGCCTGGAGAATCCATGGACTTACTGTATAGCACAGATAACACTGCTCAATAACTATTTTCTAAAAACCTACTGGAAAAATAATTCGTAAAAGAAGAGATACATGGACATGCTTTTTAAAATGTGTGTAGTAAAGATAGTCAGTAGGAATGCTAGTGAATGTTGATGTCATAGTACTTGGAGGGATTTAGTTTAACTTAAAATATTCACTCCACTTGATTAAATTTTACCTTGATTAAACTATTTTTTCAGTTCTATTCTCAATGATGTTGAGGAAAAAATTTTTTTCTACCGCATTCTTTCTTTTGCACAACTTAATCTTAGGACAGTTTTCCCATGCATTATCCATTATTTTTATTTTCTTACAACTCAACCATTAAACATACAAAGATTACTGTTAGAAAACATTGTAAATCAAGTGCCTAATTACCAAATAACTTATTTAAGGTATCTTTTGAGCAAGACTGAAGTGAGCTAAAGCTGTGTGTGGCTGTGTGTGTGTGCACTCATTGCAACCCCATGGACCATATAGCCCATCAGGCTCCTCTGTCCATGGAATTCTACAGGTAAGAATACTGGAGTGGGAAACCATTCCCTTCTCCAGGGGATCTTGCTGACCCAGGGATTCAACCCAAGACTCCCACATTGCAGGCCGATTCTTCATCATCTGAGTCACCAGGGTAGTTAAATGAAAAAAAAAGAAGGGGAGGGGTGGTTATACATTTACTTCTCACATGGCTACAACCAGAGGCCTATACATTCCTAAAGAGTAGCATATAGGTGATTTTGAACCATAGATTATGGGTTTAGTTTGAAATAAATAGCAAAGGAAAATATTTTGATTTTTTTTCCTTCATGAACTCCTCAAGCAGATGATATTGTAAAAATGGGAGCATCAGTGTTTAATAATTCTTTATTTAGGGTTTCATACTTGCCTACAAGGTTCTAAGATTTGAATAAACATAAGAATTCTCTCTTCTTTTTGTTAGAATCAATAAATAAATTTTGATAAGAAATGAAGATCCAAATGCAACTTTGTAGCCTCAAAATATAATATTAAGTTGATTAGACAGATCTCTTATGACACTTAAGTGACAGAAATTACTTTTAAAAATGGCAATCTCTGAAGAGAAGGATTATGGTTATTCAGTAAATCAGATCCACAATAATGATACTATATACTTTAAGACAGATAACTAGCAACTGATAATTTAAAAAAACCCCCTTTAGCCGGCCCTCCAAAGTGAGTGGTAAGATATACTACATAATACAACATAGTGATAAAAAATCAATAAAAGATAGTATACAAAGTCATGGACTAAATTGTATGATATACTAAAACCACAAAAAGCTTTCAAAGTAGAGAATTATTAACAAAGGGCCAGTCAAAAAAATCTTTCATGGAAAATAGAACTTTTAATTTTAACTTGAATTTTCAAGTTCTGAATGGGAAAAAAATTTATATTTATGTAAAGATAAAAATGAGTACAGAGTTCATGGAGGTAGAAGAGTAATTTTTTGTGGAAGAGAAAAGAAAATATTCTGATGAGGGCAGAAATGTCTGTTAGGCAGACATAGCTAAAATAGTTCAGAACTATCTGGGCTCAGATAGTTCTAATCATATAAAACTAGACAGATAATTTTAGACTTTAATCAGAAAGTAATTCTTGTTTTTGGAAGGATTAAATTTTTAGAAATTTTATAGAAGAAAAGAACATTGAAAGAATATTTGTATGGCATATTGAAATAAATTAGTTAAGTCAAGAAGTATATTTTAAAAGACAACTGAAGGAATATTGTTTTGTTTAGTCTGGTAGCAATAAGAATAAAACAACCAGAGTAACCCAGAATTTGTTGTCCTACTAATTACAAAGCTGTGTGTTGTCACCCTGCTTATTTAACTTATATGCAGAGTACATCATGAGAAATGTTGGGCTGGATGAACCACAGGCTAGAAGCAAGATAGCTGGGAGAAATATCAACAACTTCAGATATGCTGATATTATGACCCTAATGGCGGAAAGTGAAGAGGAACTAAAGAGCCTCTTGATGAGATGAAAGCAGAGAATGAAAAAACTGGCTTGAAATTCAACACTCAAGAAGCTAAGAGCATGGCATACAGTCCTACAACTTCACTGCAAACAGAAGGGGAAATGTGGAAGTAGTGACAGATTTTACTTTCTTGGGCTCCAAAATCACTATGGATGGTGACTGCAGCCATGAAATTAAAGGATGTTTGCTCCTTGGAGGAAAGCAATGACAAGTGTATTAAAAATCAGAGACATGTATGTACCTTGTCACTTTGCTGACAAGGTACATATAGTCAAAGCTATGTTTTTAACAGTAGTCATGTATGGATGTGAGAATTGGACCATAAAGAAGACTGAGAGCCAAAGAATTGATGCTTTTGAATTGTAGTGCTGGAGAAGACTCTTTAGCATCCCTTGGACTAAAAGGAGATCAAACCAATCAATCCTAAAGGAAATCAACCCTGAATATTCATTGAAAAGACTTGCTGAAGCTCCACTTCTTTGGGCCACCTGATGCGAAGAGCTGACTCATTAAAAAAGACCCTGATTCTGGGAAAGATTGAAGGTAAAAGGATAAGGAGGTAGCAAAGGATAAGATGGTTAGTTAGCAACACTGATTCAGTGGATATGAATTTGAGCAGACTCTAGGAGATAGTGGAGGACAGGGCAGTCTTACATGTTTCATTCTGCTGCTGCTGCTAAGTCGCTTCAGTTGTATCCGACTCTGTGCGACTCCATAGCGAGGATTCTCCAGGCAAGAACACTGGAGTGGATTGCCATTTCCTTCTTCAATGCATGAAATTGAAAAGCGAAAGTGAAGTCGCTCAGTCATGCCCGACTCTTAGCGACCTCATGGAATGCAGCCTGCCAGGCTCCTCCGTCCATGGGATTTTCCAGGCAAGAGTACTGGAGTGGGGTGCTATTGCCTTCTCCAATGTTTCACTCTATGGAGTCACAAAGAGTCTGACAGGACTTAGTGGCTTAACAACAACAACAACAACAACAACTAATTATATGCAATGAATAAGAGAAATTTGTCAACATTTCAAATTACAAGCTTGACAACAAAGAGAATGCGAGAAATAGAATATTTAATATATGTAAAAGTAGTCTTGAACATCTTCTTGTTACTCCTGTGAGACAATCTGTTTTATATGTTCATTCCCTAGTTTTACAGCAAACTCTTGCTTTTAGGTCACGTTTCAAAGACCAATGAAGTACTCTCAATTTCACTTAAGTTACTTTGTGGTAGAGTCACCAATACTCCTGAATTCCTTTAAAGTCTATCTATTATGTGCCATTTATTGATTTTCTTTGCTCAATAAATCATACTTTAAATATACAAATATAGTTTCAGGATAAATTCACTTACATAATTGTTTTTGTGACATTAGTATAGGTTAAATTCTCAATGCTGGACAGAATGGTTTACATGCTGATTTAAAAAACTAAAGGAGTGAAGGTATAAGAAAGATATTTAGATCAACCTAATCTTCTGTCCTACCACTCACATACTTTAAGAAGGAAATGCAAAGTACTTCAACAAAGCACAGATTCTTTACTAGCATTAGGAACTTTTCTAACACTTGACTTCCCACAAATAAGTTATCTAGTTATTTTAGACTCTCTTTTCATGATAATACTTAAGTAATATACATATTTGAGTCCTAAGAAATGCTGACCACACATCAAGGCATGAATTCATAGGGCATTAAAATATTTTACTCTGTAGGCAAATGTTTTGATTAGGAAAACAGAAGTCTATATAAATTCTCCAGTATATGATTTACATCTAGTTTTAAAATACTTTAAGAATTTATTAGCTCTACAAAAAATTCAATGAGTTAGAAATGAAAAGAAAAATGCCTCAGCTTTACAATCCAGTACAGATCCTACAAATCATTGAATGTGCAGGTCATAGAGAATACAAGGCAGAATATTTCTGCCCTTGAAGACAGGGCAGAACCGCAGGCCAGCACAGACAATAAGGAAATCAAACTAAGTGATTTGTATGATTGTAACCATCTTTAAATGCACTTGAATAAAGATCAAGTTTAAAATTTTATACTTGAGATACTACAGAGGCCAATTCTCTGCAAATCAGTAATAAGAAAACTGATATAAGGAAATACATATTCTGGCACAAGTTAGTATAGTGCAAGAAGAGAATCCACAAACCAGCCAATGAAAAGAGAAACCCATATTTAATATTTCAAACATTATTGTTTTAGGAAAATTAGGTAAAGAATCTGCCTGCAATGCAGGAGACCTGGGTTCAATTCCTGGGCTGGGAAGATCCCCTGGAGAAGGAAATGGCAACCGACTCCAGTATTCTTGCCTGGAGAATCCCATGGACAGAGGAGCCTGGCAGGCTACAGTCCATGGGGTAACAAGAGTCGGACACAACTTAGCAACTAAACCACCACCAAACTAGGAGGACTTGCCTAGTGGTCCAGAGGTTAAGAATTCACTTCCCAGTGCAGGTGACATGGGTGCCATGTCTGGTCTGGAAAGATCCCATATGCCTCAGGGCAGCTAAGCCAGTGTTCTAGAGCCCATGAAGGGAAAGTGAAGTCTCTCCGGTGCCCATGCTCTGCAACAAAGAAGCCACGGCAATGAGAAGACTACGCCCCACAACTAAAGAGCAGACTTTAGTCACCAAACTAGAGGAAGCCCGTGCACAGCCATACAGAGCCAGCGCAGCCAAAAGAAGTTAGTAAATAAATACTTTCTACACATGAAGGAGTCTTATAGGAATCTAAAAGAGGCTCCAGTGAATCCCAATGGTTATTACTGCTAGGTAACTGTATGTTACCCTAATCTAGCCCAGACATCCTGGAATGTGAAGTCAAGTGGGCCTTAGAAAGCATCACTATGAACAAAGCTAGTGGAGGTGATGGAATTCCAGTTGAGCTGTTTCAAATCCTGAAAGATGCTGCTGTGAAAGTACTGCACTCAATATGCCAGCAAATTTGGAAAACTCAGCAGTGGCCACAGGACTGGAAAAGGTCAGTTTTCATTCCCATTCCAAAGAAAGGCAATGCCAAAGAATGCTCAAACTACCGCACAATTGCACTCATCTCACATGCTAGTAAAATTCTCCAAGCCAGGCTACAGCAATATGTGAACCGTGAACTTCCAGATGTTCAAGCTGGTTTTAG
>SJYQ01001495.1:1486254-1496684 GCA_006410935.1 Redunca redunca
TATATATATATATGCATATGCATATATGCATATGTATATGCCTATATAATACACATTTATGGTTATACATGTAATAGTTAACTTGATGCCTTGATTAAGTGACTAAAAAAAAATTAAGTAATTTTACCACACAGTAAAATTTCCTACACAGTAAAAGCTGTGACATAAAACCTAATCTACCAGATCCGATTCAATATTCTTTCTGGTGACAGTAGGATGTCTAGACTGCATGGGCCAATATCTATGAATGTTCTCAAGTAACTATACTTAGTAAGTGCCCTACTTTATACTCAGATTTACAGATCCTGGGTATATTATTTAGACTGCAATGAATTTCTTATTGGTAGAATCTTGATTATAATGTCCATATAATAAATGTCCCAGTGCAGCTTATTTCATTATTGCTAACAAAACTGCACAATTAAAGCATGGTGGATGTTGAAATTTCCACAATTGTTTCCTTTTAAATAGCACCACAACAAAATAGCTCAGATAATAAAAGAAAATTTATGTAAAGTAACACATGGCCCATTTGGTTATATTTGACTTCTTAATGTATTCAAAGGCATCGTTGCCTCAGGGAGAGAGTATATTTTTATAGCAAAAAATCATAACCTAGAGAAGAGCAAACAATAGGGGAAATTCCACTTATGGCTGAGGATAATAATAAGATGATATCTCAACTACCTAAAATAGAGATAATTTAAGGAAAGAAAAGAAACGTAACTGGTGGAGAATAACTAGCAGTGCACATCCAAGGGATAGCAATGTGATACACTTATGTGAAAGGAATACTAGTAGATTTAGAACAAGAGATGCAAGGAAGTCATAATAGCAGAGATGCTGCTCTTTGAAGGGTGTCATGAGATCAAGGACAACATGAATCACTTTTTCTTAAAAGGTTTAAACAGAAGAGGATAAATAATAATTTAAAGTATAAAAGAGACATCTAAAATATGTTAAATATGAAATGAGATATGCATATTTAAGAAGAGTAACACCATCAGTCCTCAGATTGATATTTATATTTTTAAAGGTTGCCAGAAAAACCACACATGGAAAAATGAAGATGATATCTATAATGTATATCAAAAGGCATACAGTAGAGGTTTACTTAGATGCTTGGGTTTAAGGAGTATAATGACATGGATAAAAGGAAGGGTATAATAAAATGCATAAATGAAATGGCATAATGAGATGCATAATCGGACAAATGCAGCGATATGCAAAGGAGAAAGTTGTAATATGATACACATTTTTAAGGAGTGTAATGAGATGCATAAATAGTAAGGTGTAATGAGATGTGCATGTTTAAGTAATATAATGAGAAATATAGGTTATAATAACATACATGAAAGTAATTTAGTAACGAGATATACAAGGGAAAGGCTTTAATGAAATCCACAAATGGAGAATATGTAAAGATTCTTAAAGGAGATGTAATGAGATGTACATATTTGAAAGTTATAATGAGACACTTTAATGGAAGTGTGTAATGAAATGTATATGTTTGAAAGGTGTAATGAGACACATTAAAAGGGAAGAATGTAAAGCAATTCTCTCCTCCTGTGTAGAATAATACTTCCTGAAAGCTTTGAAGAGTCATCATCCTAAAGAATTTCTGTATAAATTAAGACACCAAGAGCAGCTTCAACTATTACCACATCAAATAGTTTTTCCCCTGGGTTCACGTTATTTTTGGCTATATAGTTTAAAACACTGCCCCATGCTTGGGGCCACATTCCAAGGACAATTAGAAATGATGGCCATTATTAGACAAGCACACAAGAAGAGGGAAAGAATAAGGAAAATAAGAAATTAATAGCTACTAGCCTATTTTACATTGGAGTTTTGCTAGGAATATTTGTGTAATTCAGTGTTGCAATAACCTTCTAAGGCAGACATTTTTATCGCTACTGCTGCTGCTAAGTCGCTTCAGTCGTGTCCAACTCTGTGCGACCCCATAGACAGCAGCCCACCAGGCTCTCCCGTCCCTGGGATTCTCCAGGCAAGAACACTGGAGTGGGTTACCATTTCCTTCTCCAATGCATGCAAGTGAAAAGTGAAAGTAAAGTCCCTCAGTCGTGTCAAACTCTGTGCAATTTTTATCGCTGTGACAACTTAAAAAAGTGAGCTCAGAGGTTAAGCTGGTTGCTCAATGTCATATGGCTGATTAGTGTTGGAGCCAGAACTTGAAAATAGGTCTGCTTTGTTCTAAAGTACTCCATTATTTCTATCTCCATTTGTATTTTGGTATTTTTCTTTACTCTCTCTCTCTCTCTCTCTCTTTTTTTCTTTTAATTTTGTTTGGTTTTATTCTGCTGAGTAATTACTGCTAATTATGGTGGAAATAGCCAAAGAGGCCTTATTAACACCTCCAGTCATGAATGCCACATGTTTATACAGCTAATAGTTTTGCCAAGAGAGAAAGGGACTAACCACCTTGTTACTTGAGGCATCTGAAAAATTATTAATCTTTTATTTTCTGAATAGTGTTTTACCATATTTTGCTTCATATATATAAGAACTATTTGAACCTTAAAGAAGGGAATAGTTTTTTGTTGTTTGTTTTTTATTTTAGCATATATTAGGCCAATAATTTTACAAGGTAATTTTGGAACACATTTCAGCTAGACTGTGATTTTCCTAGAGGATGATTATGAAGTAAGCAGATGAGACCCGGTTCACTACCATTTAAAAATCCATGTGAACTTACTCAAGTTTCATAGTCTCTCTTGAAATTTGGTTTTGTTATCTATAAATTGGGAATAATAGAATTTGTCTTATCAAATTGTATTATAGGGAAATAAAATATATTTTAAATGTCTAGAACATTCAACAGTGCATAATAAGTGATAAATTAGTGTCAATTCCTTCTTACCAACTTTTAATTAAGTTTAAATAAGTAATTATATGGAAATAATCCTGAGCTTTAGATGTCTTTGCATTTAGTTGGTAGTTTATATCCATAGACTAACTTATCAGGGGGGAAAAAAAAAAACTAAAAATGCTATACAACAATACTCTCTATGATGGTTGTAGGCAATCATTTATTTTTGGATTAATTGCTTATAGACTGAAAATATATTAATTGGAATAGAAAATGATTTTTCATAAAATATGAGTATAACAATTATTTCCCCTTTTATTGACAGAATTCAAATTAAACTAAGGACATGGTAAATTTGTAACCCTTTACCCTCACAGTAATAACTTTTCATGACCTTAGTCAATCAGCCTAATATAGCAATTATCATCTTGACCATAGTCCCATTGGAGTCCATGATTATTTTAGGATAACTACTTATTGTTCAATTAAGATTCTATGAAAAGAGGTTAAACATTGGTCACTTCTACTCATTAAAATTTTGAAGTTTTATCAGGAGTATTTTTCTACACAACTGAGGATCACATTTGTAATTAATTATGAAAAGTCATTCAACATACAATAATAAAAAAAGCCTGACTAGCTAGTTCAATCTAAGAACTAGTCCAGATCTAAGAACTAGTTCACATCTAAGTGTATTCTTTAGATTGACATACATTCATTTAAGTACACCAAACAGTAATAATTGTTTTAGATGGGCCAGTAAAAAGATAAACAGAATGATTTCAAAAATTTCACATGGGAAACTTTTACTTAGTTTGAAAAACTGACAAAACCATCCCCCTGTTCACCTTCCAGAATTGCACCAAGTGACTCAAAAAGGCAGAAGACAGTTTTTGTTTTAGTTTTTACCAGTGTATGATCATTTGAAGGTTACTTCCTTTCCTCAGAAAAGGAAGAGGAGATCAGCGTTTAAGAGGATATGTTCTGAAGTTGAGTTGCTTTGGTTCAAATTTCCTCCATAGTATTTTCTAGATGTGCAACTCTGGGCAAATTGCTTACTCAATTTGAATCTGTCTTCCTATTGTCTATAGCAACTCACTCCAGTATTCTTGCCTAGAAAATCCCATTGACAGAGTAGACACATTTCTGAGATTCAAGGGCACAGTGTCTGCCTAAATCAGATCAAGGCTAAATCAGAACCACAGAGACCCACCGTAACCCTACAACCAGGCTAATAAAAAATGAATAAAAAGTTAATAGTGCAATGTTGCCGGGAGAGTTGCAAGAACATGGTTAAGTACAAATATAAGACCTAAAACAGTGAGACAGAGATTGAGAAAAGCTTTCTGATAAACTAGCCTCCACCACAGCATCAGTTCAGTTCAGTTCAGTCACGCAGTCGTGTCCGTCTCTTTGTGACTCCATGAATGGCAGCACGCCAGGCCTCCCTGTCCATCACCAACTCCCAGAGATCACCCAAACTCATGTCCATTGAGTCGGTAATGCCATCCAGCCATCTCATCCTCTGTTGTCCCCTTCTCCTCCTGCCCCCAGTTCCTCCCAGCATCAGGATCTCTTCCAATGAGTCAACTCTTCACATGTGGTGGCCAAAGTACTGGAGTTGCAGCTTTAACATCATTCCTTCCAATGAACACCCAGGACTGATCTCCTTTAGGATGGACTGGTTGGATCTCCTTGCAGTCCAAGGGACTCTCCAGAGTCTTCTCCAACACCACAGCTCAAAAGCATCAATTCTTCGGCACTCAGCTTTCTTCACAGTCTAACCCTGTCATCCATATGTGACCACTGGAAAAACCATAGCCTTGACTATATGGACCTTTGTTGACAAAGTAATGTCTCTGCTTTTGAATATGCTATCTAGGTTGGTCATAACTTTTCTTCCAAGGAGTAAGTGTCTTTTAATTTCATGGCTGCAATCACCATCTGCAGTAATTTTGGAGCCCCCAAAAATAAAGTCTAACCCTGTTTCTACTGTTTCCCCTTCTACTTGCCATGAAGTGGGATGCCATGATCTCCGTTTTCTGAATGTTGAGCTTTAAGCCAACTTTTTCACTCTCCTCTTTCACTTTCATCAAGAGGCTTTTTAGTTCCTCTTCACTTTCTGCAATAAGGGTGGTGTTATCTGCATATCTGAGGTTATTGATATTTCTCCTGGCAATCTTGATTCCAGTTTCTGTTTATTCCAGCCCAGCGTTTCTCATGAAGTACTCTGCATATAAGTTAAATAAGCAGGGTGACAATATACAGCCTTGACATACTCCTTTTCCTATTTGGAACCAGTCTGTTGTTCCATGTCCAGTTCGAACTGTTGCTTCCTGACCTGTAGAGAGGTTTCTCAAGAGTCAGGTCAGGTGGTCTGCTATTCTCATCTCTTTCAGAATTTTCCAGTTTATTGTGATCCACACAGTAAAAGGCTTTGGCATAGTCAATAAAGCAGAAACATATATTTTTTCTGGAACTTTCTTGCTTTCTCAATGATCCAGCAGATGTTGGCAATTTGATCTCTGGTTCCTCTGCCTTTTCTAAAACCAGCTTGAACGTCCACCACAGCATAAGATACCGCTAAAGGAAAATGAAACCTGTGATATAATGTAAGTGATCTTACTATAAAAAACAACCCACTGTCTAGAGATAGAGTTAATTAGCAGAACTTCAGTCAGACATGTTACAAATATTGGAACTATCTCACAGGACACATAAATAACTAAGATTAACAAATTAAGGTCTTCCCTGGTGGTTCAGATGGTAAAGAATCCACCTGCAATGTGGGAGACCTGATTGATATCTGAGTTGGAAAGATCCCCTGGTGAAGGGTACANTCTGGGTTGGAAAGATCCCCTGGTGAAGGGTACATCTACCCACTCGAGTATTCTTGCCTGGAGAACCCCATGGACAGAGGAGCCTGGTGAGCTCCAGTCTGCAGGGTCGCAAAGAGTCGGACACAACTAAGCAAATTTCACTTTCACTTTCTTTCTTGTCTTTCAATAGAAAAGATGGACAGACACAAAATTAAATGAATGACTTCAGCAAAGTAATTTCAGCAAATTTCAGTAAATTTAGAGGTTATGAATCAAATGGTAAAGCTAACAACAAAAATCATAGTAACAAAGATAAAGTATACCATACAACTCATTAGTAGACTTAAGAAAGTTAAAGAAAAAAAAAATCAATGAACTTGATGATATGTCAGTGAAAATTANNNCAGTGAAAATTACCCAGTGAAAACTGAAACACAAGAGTAAAGTATTAAAAGAGGAAGAATCTATAGAACATCTAAGAGGTGTGAAAAAATAGTAAACAGTCTAGCACATTCTTAAGAGGAATCTCAGAAGAAAAGAGAGAGAATGAGGCAGAACAAATAATTGAAGAAATAATGTCCAATAGTTCTCCAAATAAACAACAAAAACTGAATTACAGAAGAGCTCAAAAAATACCAAAGAGATCATTGGTGGTTTTTGTTTGTTTTGTTAGCCTACAAATATCATATTGTAAATGCTAAAAAAGAAAAAGAAAATTTAGTAGTTGAATGGGGGAATAGATCTATACATATAGAGAATTATAGCAGAGTTCATATCAGAAACTAGGAAAGAAAGAGAAACATGGAGAGTTATCTTTAAAATATTTAAAGAAGAAACAAACAAAAAACCCTATCAAACTAGAATTACATTCCCTCCCACAAATATTCAAAAATGTGGAAGAAAATGGATCAATTATTTGAAGGATACAAACTATAAAAACTAACATCAAAAGAAGGTGGTAATTTGAATATTGCTTTATCTGCTATAAAATTTAATGAGTAATTAACAATACTTGGGAAGGGGGAAGGCACTAGAACCAGATGGGTTTTTTTGGTGAATTTCATTCAACATTATGTCAAAGCCTGTGACTGTGTAGAACATAATAAACTGTGGAAAATTCTGAAAGAGATGGGAATACCAGATGATCTGACTTGACCTGACTCTTGAGAAACCCCTATACAGGTCAGGAAGCAACAGTTAGAACTGGACATGGAAGCAACAGACTGGTTCCAAATAGGAAAAGGAGTATGTCAAGGCTGTATATTGTCACCCTGCTTATTTAACTTCTATGCAGAGTACATCATGAGAAACGCTGGGCTGGAAGAAGCAAAAGCTGGAAATAAGATTGCCGGGAGAAATATCAATCACCTCAGATATGCAGATGACACCACTCTTATGCAGATGAAAGTGGAAGAGGAGAGTGAAAAAGTTGGCTTAAAGCTCAACATTCAGAAAACGAAGATCATGGCATCTCACTTCGTGGCAAATAGAAGGGAAAACAGTGGAAACAGTGTCAGACATTTTCTGGGGGGGGCTCCAAAATCACTCCAGATGGTGACTGCAGCCATGAAATTAAAAGACGCTTACTCCTTGCGAGAAAAGTTATGACCAACCTAGATAGCATATTGAAAAGCAGAGACATTACTTTGCCAAAAAGGTCCATCTAGTCAAGGCTATGGTTTTTCCAGTGGTCACATATGGATGAGAGAGTTGGACTGTGAAGAAAGCTGAGTGCTGAAGAACTGATGCTTTTGAACTGTGGTGTTGGAGAAGACTCTGGAGAGTCCCTTGGACTGCAAGGAGATCCAACCAGTCCATTCTAAAGGAGATCAGCCCTGGGTGTTCTTTGGAAGGAATGATGCTGAAGCTGAAACTCCAGTACTTTGGCCACCTCATGGGAAGAGTTGACTCATTGGAAAAGACTCTGATGCTGGGAGGGATTGGGGGCAGGAGGAGAAGGGTACGACAGAGGATGAAATGGCTGCATGGCATCACCGACTCGCTGGACATGAGTTTGGGTGAACTCAGGAGTTGGTGTGAACAGGGAGGCCTGGCATGCTGCAATTCATGGGGTCGCAAAAAGTTAGACATGACTGAGCAACTGAACTGAACTGAAGGATATGTGACACATCTGAACACAATGTGGAATTATAGAAGAGAAAAAAGACATTACTGGGAAAACTGTAAAAATCTGAATAATGTCTGTAGGTTAGTCCATATTGAGTATCAGTGTTAACTTTTAGTTCTGACGAGTACCCCACGGTAATGTAAGACACTGACATTAAGAGAAGCTGAGTGATGTGTGTACTACAAATGAACTTTTCTTTAAGTCTAGAAGTATTTCAAAATGGAAAGTAAAAAACACAAACAGAACCTTTAATTTTAAAAAAGTTATTGTGTTAATCATTACTTATGAATATTTATTTACTAAATACAATCACTTAAAGAAGAGTACAAAGAACAAAGGACATAGCTTTTGCATTTATATGAAATGATCACTCAAAAGGAAACTTGTATTTTGCAGAAAACAAGATGCATACCAGTATGAGGTATTTTGGTCAAATATAATGTATTTTTAAACATTTTACTTATTTAGTACCTCTTCATCACTAATTAATTGACCAAAAAAAAAAAATAGAATAGACACAAGAAGAGAAAAAAAAATTCAGGGATTTTAAATTAAAGATATTGACAATTCCCATTAACTAAAGTGATGAAGGGAAGATGAATGAAAGGACAACTGCTGCTTCTGCTGCTGCTGCTAAGTTGCTTCAGTCGTGTCTGACTCTGTGCGACCCCATAGACGGCAGCCCACCAGGCTCCCCTGTCCCTGGGATTCTCCAGGCAAGAACACTGGAGTGGGTTGCCATTTCCTTCTCCAATGCATGAAAGTGAAAAGTCAAAGTGAAGTCGCTCAGTCTTGCCCGACTCTTAGCGACCCCATGGACTGCAGCCTACCAGGCTTCCCCATCCCTGGGATTCTCCAGGCAAGAACACTGGAGTGGGTTGCCATTTCCTTCTCCAATGCATGAAAGTGAAAAGTCAAAGTGAAGTGACTTAGTCGTGTCTGACTCTTAGTGACCCCATGAACTGCAGCCTACCAGGCTCCTCCATCCATGGGATTTTCCAGGCAAGAGTACTGGAGTGGGGTGCCATTGCCTTCTCCAAGGACAACCGCAGGATGCAACAAATATAATATGGTTGTTTCACATAGTATTATAGAAATGGAGAGACAAAAGTTCACAGAAGCTGTCATTCCATGATAATTTATTCATTCTATCTAACTGTTAAGAGTGTATTTTCACATGTCTGACTCCATTCCTCCTTTCACCAGCTAAGGATTTTTGAGTAAGTCACTTTGTTTTCTTACATTTTCCAAACTTTAAAGACTTGAGATTGACGAAATTCAATGTGACAATTTCTGTAAGCACTGAACAAAATTCTAGACCCAAAATAACTGCCCCTTCATCAGGGCAACCATTTTTGCTGCAATTGTAAGAAACCCACTCAAAGATAATTAAGCAAAAAGAATTGATCTATTCAAATGAGTTAAAAATCCACAGAATATAGTTAGACAGTCAAGCTCTTGAGAGTCAGGCCTGAATCTAGATCTAAAACTATCATTAAGGTATCTCTAGCTGTCTGTCTCTGTCTCCAAGTTCTCATTCCCTCTGTGTTGGCTTTGTTAAAGAAGCTTTCTTTCCATGGTGGGAGCACTGATCACCAGCAGCTTGTCATTTTGCTTTTATTGCTAGAAATTTCCATATGGTAAGTAATATTTTTTGAAGCTTCCCCAAAAGAACCAGGGCTTTCCTGGTGGCTCAGCTGGTAAAGATTTTGCCCATATTGTGGGAGATGTGGGTTCGATCCCTGGGTTGGGAAGATCCCCTAGAGAAGGGAATGGCTACCCACTTCAGTATTCTGTCTTGGAGAATTCAATGGACTGTATAGTCCATGGGGTCGCAAAGAGCGACTTTCATTTTCACTTTTCTGAAAGAACAGGGTAATTCTGGCTTGTTGGGAGAGGCGTCCTGAACTGATATCAGTAGCCAAGGATTTAGAATGATGATATTCAATAAGGTCTGAGTTATGTTTCTTCTTCTGGGACAGGACCTATGATCCCACCTAGCCAACTTACAATAACAGAGAAAGATTCTCAGAAAGAGCTGTAGTATCTTAAGAGAAAGAAAACTGAGTAAAACCTGCAGTATATGCATTATGGTTATTATTATTAGTCTTTTCCATCATGAGTATGGTTATCATAATCTTTATTTACCCTTGGAATCCACACCCTTAGTTACAGGTTGATTTCTATTTTTGCTCAATTTTTTAATTGGTACAGACTTCTTTTACTTAGCTCTCTTATTTGTGTCTTATCTAAGAATCATAAAATGAGACAAAAATGCATACAAAATAGAAATGAAAAAAATTGTCCCTATAATTTAAACATGCAAATAAAATATAGCATTTTTGAACATTTAAATACATCCAGTTACACAATAGACAGTATAACTTATGGAGAAACTCTCAAAAACCTGTATCTCACACCTTAAGAAAAATGATGTGCAAGTTCTTTCTTAAAGAATTAGAGCTAAAATATATGCACACTGTTTTTCAAAGTTCATTTTCCATGTGAATGATTTTCTTTTCTGAGCATAGTAATTGCAAATATTTCTCCTTAGAGTATAAAATATCAAACAAGTAAACAACCTACCCGGACCTCCTGTTTTATGATAAAGAATATTGTGCTTAACTGCAAAGGGTAGGGAGTCAACAAGTAA
>SJYQ01001495.1:1529231-1539400 GCA_006410935.1 Redunca redunca
GGCTTTGGCATAGTCAATAAAGCAGAAATAGATGTTTTTCTGGAACTCTCTTGCTTTTTCCATGATCCAGTGGATGTTGGCAATTTGATCTCTGGTTCCTCTGCCTTTTCTAAAACCAGCTTGAACATCAGGAAGTTCACGGTTCATGTATTGCTGAAGCCTGGCTTGGAGAATTTTGAGCATTACTTTACTAGCGTGTGATATGAGTGCAATTGTGCGGTAGTTTGAGCATTGTTTGGCATTTCATTTCTTTCGGATTGGAATGAAAACGGACCTTTTCCGGTCCTGTGGCCACTGCTGAGTTTTCCACATTTGCTGACATATTGAGTGCAGCACTTTCACAGCATCATCTTTCAGGATTTGAAAGAGCTCTACCATAATTCCATCACCTCCACTAGCTTTGTTCCTAGTGATGCTTTCTAAGGCCCACTTGACTTCACATTCCAGGATGTCTGGCTCTAGATGAGTGATCACACCATCATGATTATCTGGGTCATGAAGATCCTTTTTGTACAGTTCTTCTGTGTATTCTTTCCATCTCTTCTTAATATCTTCTGCTTCTATAGTGAATATTAATCTTTTAGACATTATAACACTGTGGGAAGTGAAAGTGAATGCTCATTCATGTCTGTATATTTGCAACCCTATGCACTTAGCCACCAGGCTCCTCTGTCCATGGAGTTCTCCAGGCAACAATAATAGAATGGGTTGCATTCCCTTCTCCAGAGAATCTTCTCAACCCAGGGAACAAACCCATGTCTCCCACATTGCAGGCAGATGCTTTACCATCTGAGCCAGCAGGGAAGCCCATTAACAATGCGAGAAAGACTATAACTTGAATCACATCCTTATCTTGAGCCAGTTTACTAAATTGAAAAAATTTAATAATAGGTATAAACCCCTCATACTCTTTCTTTATAAAAACTGAGTTTTAATCTGCTTTTTTGTTTCTCTGGAGAAGGCTAACATTGTGTCAGTTTTATCTTGTACTCTATGAGATTGAGAAATTTCCTCTTCCAGCCCTAATGAATTATCTTCATCTTCTTTTATTTTTCATTACAGATCCAGTTCTTTTCTGTGCTCATTTCTTTCTTGAAATACCTTGCCAAATGCTAGCAATGGCAACCAACACACAGTACTTACGTTAAAGGTTTCTCCTAGAGCTCTAGATATTTAGTGTATGATCCTGTTCATTTTCACCAGTGTGTAATAACCTTCTTTCCTACTATCTTTGATAATAGTTTCCTTACTACACAGCATCCTCAGCCTAACTGCTACACCAATGTTGTAAGGGTTTCTTTCTCTTTTTTTCCTTTTTCTTCAAATCATGATAATTTCCTCTATAAGATAACAATTTCTGCTACAGTGTGGTAACAAAAAACACTCCAAGTCTCAGTGGATTAAAAACAGTTTATTTTTCATTCAAGCTCTGTGTCCAGCATATGTTGCCAGGATTCTCTGATCCATATCATCCTCATTCATGGACCATAATTGGATGTTGTCTCTACAACTTGGAAAGTTGATGGTTGTCTTGGCAGCGGAAAAGAGATACAGTGAATTACACATAGGCTCTTCAAAGCATCTGACTGACAGTGATATGTATCACTTTGGTTCACTTATTTTTTTTTCCTTTAACAAGTCACATGCCCACTTCCTAATTTCTGTCAGTGCCTGGGAAAAGGAAACTGAAATATGGATAAACAGCCTTAATGATTATCCTAGCTTGAATTTATAAAGAGGAGTAGGAAAAGTAAATGCAATTTTAGGAAAACCTGTAAAAGGGATAAAACATTTAGCAATAGAGTGAGGTTAGAGGGATGGTGATAGAATGGGTAGAATAGCAGGTATAAAGGAAATGGTAAACTTTCAAAACCTGAGTTTATTAAGGAAAAAAAAAAGCATATCTTGGCATCAACATGAAGAAGCATCTGACAGTAGGAATACAAGTGGGAGTGAATGAAAGGGAAAATTGACATTTGGGAGCAAGCCTAGAAAGCAAAGGAAGAACTGACTTATATATAGAAAAAAAAAGTGTGATAGGCCTGAAAAGCAAAAATGGATTTCTATAAAAAGAGAAAACAACACTACTAAGAAATTTATTAACACTCTTGTCCTAGAAGAATTTTCCTGTCAAATACAGCATGTGAAGTCTTATCATTACTATTATTCATACCCGAACATATTTGACTATCCATGCAATCCTAATAATAAAGGTGCCACATAATCTGAATATTCTTTGAAAACCAACCCTGAATTGTTTTCCACTTAAGACAAAAATTTGACTTGTGTATCAGAGTGTTAGGGACCCACGAGAATCAAATATAACTGGACATTTTTATACCAACAGAATGAGGAACTCTCCAAACGTGTTGGTGAATTTTAAATTTCTTTAATGAAGATTCTTTATTATTTGAATGATTCTGTATGTTAGGTGTATTTCCTTTCTTTTATAAGCCTATATTCCTTGACCATTATCTTCAAAGCTCATGAAAATCACTGCTCTTCTACTAAATATTTATAAATACAAAATTAAGTAAGATTTTCTAAACTTATTGAGATGTAAATGACATATAACATTGTCAAGGGTTAAGATGTATAGCATGTTGGTTTGATACACTTATAAATTAAAAAATGTTACCATCATTGTGTCAGCTAACACTTGCAGCATGTCACATAATTACGATTTCTTTTCAGTGGTGAGAACATTTTAGATCTATTCTCTTAGCAAGTTTCAAGAATATAAAAGTATTGACTATAATCACCATATTCTACTTTAGATCTCTAGGACTTAATTCATCTTATAGCTGGAAATTTGTACTCTTCAACAAGTGCCTCTCCACTCATACTACCCCTCAGACCCTGGTAGTTACCATTCTCATTTGTTTCTATGAGTTCAGCTTTTTTAGATTCTAGGTATAAGTGATATCATACAGTATTTATCTTTCTCCAATTTATTTCACTTGGTTTAATGCCATCCGTGTCCAACCATGTTACAAGCAGCAGAATGGCCTTCTTCCTCATAGCTGAATAATATGTATATAGGTGTCCTTGGTGTCTCAGTCGGTAAAGAATATGCCTGCAGTGCAGGAGACTGCCTGCAGGAGACCCAGGTTCTACCCCTGGGTCAGGAAGATCCCCTGGAGAAGGAAACGGCAACCCACCCCAGTAATCTTGCTTGGGAAATCCCTTGGACAGAGGAGCCTGGTAGGCTACATAATCCATGGGCTTGCAGGAGTCATACATAACTATGGATATATATCATTTTTTCTTTAGATAGATATTTTTGATTGTTTCTGTAACTTGACTATTGTGAATAATGCTGCAGTAAATATGGCAATGCATATATCTCTCTGAGATCTTGTTTTTACTTCCCTGGCATATATACTCAGAAATGGAATTTCTGGATCATATGATCAAGAATCTGCCTGTATTGCAGGAGACCCAGATTCAATTTCTGGATCAGGACAATCCCCTGGAGAAAGAAATGACTACCCACTCCAGTAATTTTGCCTGGAGAATCCCATGGACAGAGGAGCCTAGGAGGCTATATATAGTACATGGGGTCGCAAGGGTCGGAGATGACTTAGCAACTAAACCACCACCACCACTTTTAATTTCTTGAATAACCTCTATATTGTTTTCCATAACGACTGCACCAATTTATACTCCCACCAGCTAAATATTCATAAATGCAACATTAAAAAAATTATATTGTGTAATTTTTATTTGATTCATTTAGTTATTTAATATTCAAAATGACTGCACCTAAAGAGGGGATTATTTTCTTTCATTATTATAACCTGAGGCAACACAAAGACTGTCTTGTGATGTTCTGCTGAAATGTCCTAAATATATGTGATTTTTACATATCTGATGGTTATCTTATAACTGTAACTTGAATTTTTTAATTATCTCAAGGTGACTTGGAATTTCAGAATTAATGGCTAGATCATAAGGAAGTAAACCTTCTGCCTTGAGAACTAATATCCTTAATATATTAAAAAGGAATTTTAGTTAATATTCTTTTTATCAAAGTGTAATTTTTATAAAATGCATATGGTGTTCTACAGCTACAATGTTCTTTCTATCTGTTTTGAAATCCCTGATGTATATGAAGATGTCCAGAAATAATTTGTGGAACTCTCTCCCTAGCATTTGTAACCAATCCATAGCTTTTGAGGTAGCAGTGTCTTGATTTTAAATTTATTACCATAATAATGACCTATTGTTTATTGACCTTCTTTATATGTGAAAGTTACTTGGTACTAGATGCTTTATAAATTTTAATTCATTTGATTATCTTCACATCACTGTGAGCTAGTGACTACAACTCCTCTCTCATTCTTGTTGATGAGAAAACTGAGATTCACGGAGGTCATTTTTACCATATTGATGCAGCTGGTAAAGGAGAGGGTGATGTAAAAATTCTTACTTTTTTCAGGTAGGTTATTGTTATCTCCTTCTTTATAAATATATCCTTTTGAAATACTGTAGCCTTGATAATATGGAAATTTTTTCATCACTTTATATTATAGAAATTAATTTCTCACCTTTTTAAGAAAGAATAAAATATGATGCGGACCTGTAATATATTATGGTCCATAGTATAAAACTGTGCAAATAACTCTTTATTGCAGAGTCCTTAAATGGTTCTAATGGAACCACTTTCTTTTCAAAGCCATCACAGCAAAATCAGATAATCCTTTATTTGGGAGCAGTTTAGTTGTAGAGACAGGGCATTTTATTTGCACATCAATATCTCCTGAAGTACTGTGGCCTCAATAGTAACCTGGCTGGCATTCTACTGTGAGAGAGGAGAGGAAGCATGACTGAAGACATCCCCAAGCAGGATCTTCCCCAACAGAAAATCTGCAAATTATGTGCATGGGCCACTGACAGGCAGAAGTGTTATATTCTTATCTGAATGTCTGAATCTTTTGGCTCCACAAGAGAGAGGCAGCTACAGGTTGGCTCAGGTGACTAGGCAAATTAATGAAATGCAAAATTGGTAAAACTACACAGAAAATCTTTTTCTCCAGGATTATATAAGGGAATGTAAGAGTTATCTAGGAAAATGAAGCATGCACAAGTTTCCTGGACAAGAAGAATGATGTGAGCAGTTATGAAGTAGGGAATTAGGTAGCACCACATGTTCAGGGGAGAGGGAGAGTGACCACTGTGACCTAACGGGGCTGGTAGATGACCCTATGAGAGTTCAAAATCAGCAGTCTGATTCACCATGAAAAAAATTGATAAGGAGTTTGGAGGTTAACATACCGTCTGTAAAGAACCATTGAAGATTTTGGGAAAACAGTTGATCATTTGAAAGGAATGATACTTTAGGAAGAATAATCTGACTGCAGCCAATAAATGTATTTAAAAGTGCTGGCAGGCAGACCAGTAATGAGCTCAGAGGCTAGCAGTTTCCATGGTATTAGATGATGATGTAATGAAACAGAATAGGATTATTAGAGTGGCGATATCAGAAATCAAGCTGTGCTAAAGACCTGAGGAACAATTGAGAAATTTTGGTAATGGATTTGAATTGAGGTCCATATGGCTATTAAAAATGTTATGACTTCAGAACCTTCTGATTGAGTTGAAAATTCAGGTCTGTAACACAAAAGAGGATGTGGTAGTAAATTTGAGAGTAGATTATTATGGGATATCATTGGGAAAATCCTATAGAATGTAAAAAAATGTGGTCTCTGAATGGGAGAATAAGTCATACCTTGAGGAATTTAAAATGTTTAGATTGCTTTTGTATAGTTCTCTAAGTAACCCACTCCAGTGTTCTTCCTGGAGAATCCCAGGGACCGGGGAGCCTGGTGGGCTGCCATCTCTGGGGTCACACAGGGTCAGACACAACTGAAGCGACTTAGCAGCAGCAACAGCAGTTCTCTAAGTATCAGAAACAAAAATGTCTATTGTTTCTTAATATAGGAATGCTAAAGCACAAATAATTACTTTAAAATATGTTATTCTATATGTGTATTTGTGGGGAAATCTCAGTGATATTTTATCTTTTATTATTTATACTTGGGCTCAGTTGATTCTTGCTTTAATTTTCATGTATAGCAAGTAACAAGATATATTTCCTACAGTCCCATTTGGGCTGTAAAGCACTGCCAAATCTTTAATTCAGTTGAGAAGCACTTCACTATGCCTTACAAGTGAAATGGTACTATGACTGACCCACATTTCTGAATAATTTTTATTTCAATGTTTATGAGCATAGAATCATTATTTTTGTAATGCTTCAGTTGTCATTTACTTTGAGTTATTCTTTGTTCCCATGAATGAAAGAATATCACAGATCTTTGGATAGGGCATCAGTTGTCACATGAATGTGTCTGGAAAAAACATTTTTAATAGAATATTTTTCCAAGTGTAAACCATGAACCACTAGTGAATATTGATGACCTATCAAATGTCAGCAAGGTGTCTGGTGGCTTAGCTGAAAGCACAGTGAAGTTTTGTCCACATATATCACGCTAATTTGAAAATAAGATTAATTACTATTTTCATAAATACCCTATTATACTATAATAATAGTTGCATTTGAAAGGATATATCCATGCTAAAAGGACAGTGTTGATCACTTGTCTTAAAACATGTTCAAATAACAGGGTGAATTTCCTTTCACCTGATATGTTCATATTACTTGCATTTATTGCTTGCCTGTTATAAATATGCATTTGTCATTTTTACTGTTACATTGAGTTTTATCCACAATTCATTGAAAGTTAACTAGAGCCTCAAAATGGGCCATTCAAATATAAATATAATGAAATCAGTCATGAAGTTGTAACTCAAACTGTGAACCAGACTATATTGTAAGTGTAGAAGATAAAACTGAATATTCTCAGGGAAGCACATTAACAAGTGTAATGACTTTGCATAAGCAGCCAAAACAGAAAATGATATGATAGGAATTATGAAGATAAAAATCTTTTAAAATTAGATTTTATTGTATTAATGACTTTTTATACCTTACCCTAGAGCTTTTTAGGTTAGATATCTCTGACAATTGGGGGTATGAACTTATGCTTAATTTTCAAACAAAGAACAATAATGTCTGTGGCAAACCAATTGAGTTATTTCACAACAGTCATAATACAGTGTTTACAAAATTGATTACTATTACTTTTGCCAAAGGCAAGGAAAAGAGCAGCATTTCGAAGGCATCATTAAAGTCACATTTTCATAGTAAATATGTCACATGGTTGCTGAGAGTATTATAACAACATCTGCAAGGTTAATAAATCTCATACCCCCCAAAAAAATGATGTATGGGAAAATTCCTATATTAAATGATACTATTGATTGTATCATAACATTATTGACCTATACCTTAGAAGAACAAACAAAGGGGTTTTGTATTCTATCACATATTTCACTTAAGGGATAACAGTGATGTGATGAGAGAAATGGGCTCAATGATGTTTTATCTGCTTATCATGTGAAAATTTGTACTGTGGAAAATTTGTACTAGTCAAAATTTTTCAAATCACTACAGAGAATTAAAGGTATGTTGCAATCAATAATTAATAAGTCTAAGTATTACACTCTGAAGGGGTTACTCCTGAAAGACAGTCCCCATACTGTGGCTATTTAATGATCAAGATCCACCTCTGGATCTTGATTAAGTATAGACACAAATCAGTAGTGTGAAGGTGACCAAAAGGCGTGTCCTAAATATAAACTATTTTAGTATGCTGCTTGAGTAATTGGATAGCAGCTGTAGGATTATGCTATTTTCTTTATTGATTTTTTTATTGGAGGGTAGTTGCTTTTCACTCCAGTACTTTTGCCTGGAAAATCCCATGGATGGAGGAGCCTGGTAGGCTGCAGTCCATGGGGTCACTAAGGGTCAGACACGACTGAACGACTTCACTTTCACTTTTCACTTTCCTGCATTGGAGAAGGAAATGGCAACCCACTCCAGTGTTCTTGCCTGGGAAATCCCAGGGACGGGGGAGTCTGGTCAGCTGTCATCTATGGGGTCGCACAGAGTCAGACACAAGTGAAGTGACTTAGCAGCAGCTGCAGCAGCAGTTGCTTTTCAGTTTCTGCTGCACGGCAAAGTGAATCAGTTTTACATATACATGTGTCCCCTCATTTTTAGTTTTCCTTCCCATTTAGATCATCACAGAACACTGAGCAGAAGCAACTCTAGGGTTATATTTTTTATTACAACCTGAATGCCTCTGGCTGTCAAGAAGAATTTTGATTTTGAAATGAAAAATGAAAAATTTAAAAATTCTTGTGAAATGTAAATGTAAGTAATTTACTCAGGTTTCATATCTCGGCAGTACTTTTAAAACATTTAGGAAATAAAATTTACACACCATAGAATTAACTCATTTAAGAATAAAGTTCAAAGATTTTGGGAGGCTTCTCAGGTGGCTCAGTGGTAAAGAATCCAGTTGCCAATGCAGGAGACATGGGTTCTATCACTAAGTGGGGAAGATCCCCTGGAGAAAAGAGATGGTAACCCACTCCTGTATTCTTGCCTGGAAAATCCCAGTCCATGGGGCTGCAAAAGAGTCAGACATGACAGCGTGACTGAGACAACAACAAATAACATCGTAACATCTAGTTCAGTATCATGGGGCTGTTTCCTACTTACCCGCTATACAGCTGCAAACTCATATATATAAATAAATTATATGTATCTGTGTATATACATATAATGTTTTTCACAGTAAGTAGGACTCAGGTTGGCTTCCCAGGTGGTGCTAGTCGTAAAGAATCCACCTGCCGATGCAGGAGATGTAGGAGATGCAGTTGGATCCCTGGCTGGGGAGGATCCCACGGAGGAGTATATGGCAACCCACCCCAGTATTCTTGCCTGGGAAATCCCACTGACAGAGGAGCCTAGTGGGCTATAGTTCATGGGTTCGCAGAGTCAGACTTGACTGAGCACCGCTGAGCACTGACACGCAATGATTTTTACTGCATTTGTATCACTGTGTAACCATCTGCATAAAACAGTTCTAAAGCATTTCTGTCATGCCCAGAGTACCTCCTGTTCTTGCAGTCAGTCCTTCATGCAGTCAGTTCTGTAGTCAGTGACCTCCAACATCTAGCAATTTCCTTTCAGCCTCTTGTTTCTTTCTTTATTGCACTGACTACAATCTGGTAAGTGGGTATACTTTTCTTGTTTACAGTAGTAGGGATAAACTTGAGATTAGCAGTTAAATTCAAGGGTCTTTTCTAAAGGTGAGAAACTTCCTTTTTAATGCTGGATTGAGATAGATTGTCATGGTGAGTTTTATTGTACTTTGCCAAATTATTTTTCAATACCTACAGAAATGATAGTGTTCTAAAGAAATCAGTTTCCCTCTGTGTGTTGCTTTAGCTGCAACCCATACTTTTTTTTTATCATGTTTTGATATCTGTTCAGACATTTTGTAGTTTCCTTAATGATTTCCTCTTTGACCAATGTGAATCCCGAAGTGTGACATTTAACAAATATTTGGTAATTTCACTGTATTTTTTATGTGATTGATTTCCAGTTTCATATTGTGATTGAAACACATCCTTTGAAGTGATCCATTACAGTAACTTTACAGTTGCTGATTCTTTTTATTGGTTTAAATTGTTTATCTTGGATGATACTTCCCATACACTAGAAGAGAATGTGTAGCTTCTATTCTTGGGTCTAGTGTTCAAGAAATGTCAGCTTAGTCGATGTGGTTGGTAGTGTTGTTTTAGCCATCTATTTTTAAGTTGATTTACCTAATATTAAGAGTGAAGTATAAAATTAACAATAAGGATCTGCTGTATAGCGTGGGGACTTACATTCAACATCTTGTAATAACCTTGTATTACATAATAATAATAATCTTATATAATGGAAAATAATCTGAAGAAATTAATATTCACATGTACATATATATATATGCATAACTAATTCACTTTGTTGTACATTTGGGATATAGCATTGTAAGTCAGCTACATTTCATTTTTTTAATGTATACACACATCCACAACAAAGAAAGCATGTGGCAGTGCCATTTGTATTTTTTTTAGTTCATTTTGCCTTTTAGTCATTTGACATTTCTGAATCGTGGCCTTTATCTAAGTGTTGTTTACTTTTTAACAATGTCTTTACTTTTTTTCATAATAACATATTGAATAATAAAATGTATAGATATTCTTTA
>SJYQ01001495.1:1539417-1563350 GCA_006410935.1 Redunca redunca
CTTTATAAAAAAAAAAGAGTGAAGTATTTGAATCTCCAAATATAATTGTTAAATTGTCTGTTTTTCTTCCAGTTTTGTCACTTTTTATTTTATGTATCTTAGGATCTATTGTGATATGAGTATTCTTTATGATTATCATACCTTCCTTATGTTTGACAGTTTGTCATTGAGAAACTTGTTGCCTCTAGTGATCTTTCATGTTTTAAAGTTTATTTTCTTATGTATTACTATCTTGACTCCAGGTCTCTTAGGATTACTGCTTATGTGTTATCACTGTTTTCCACCCCTGTGCTTCCAACCTAGTTGTGTCTTTGAATCTAAAGCATGTTTCTTGTAGACAGATTATAGTTGAATCTTGTTTTGTATCCAAGTTGATCATCTCTGCAAGTAATAAGTCCCTTCAATTTCTATAATTACTGGTATGTTTTTCACACCTGTTGTTTTGTCTTTATTTTCTGCAGATCTCATGAAATTTTGTTCCTTTGTTTTCATTTACTGCTCATTTTTTGTATTTTAACAAATTTCTTTTCTGTATCATTTTTATTCTTCTAAATTTTTTTACAGCAGTTGAAGTATAATTTACACAGTCTAAAATTAAGTCATTTTAAGTATACAATTCACTGACTTCTTAATGTTCACTTGAAGCTACTACCAGTCCCATCTTCAGTCAAACTATTACTGATATACTATGTCTGAATATATTTGTTTTTTCTAGACATTTTAGTTAGTTATTTAGTTCACTTGCTCAGTCGTGTTCGACTCTTTGCAACTCCATGAATCGCAGCACTCTAGGCCTCCCTGTCCATCACCAACTCCCGGAGTTCACCCAAACTCATGTCCATCAAGTCGGTAATGCCATCCAGCCATCTCATCCTCTGTTGTCCCCTTCTCCTCCTGCCCTCAATCCCTCCCAGCATCAGGGTCTTTTAAAATGAGTCAAATATTCACATCAGGTGGCCAAAGTATTGGAGTTTCAGCTTCAGCATCATTCCTTCCAATGAACACCCAGGACTGATCTCCTTTAGGATGGACTGGTTGGATCTCCTTGCAGTCCAAGGGACTATCAAGAGTCTTCTCCAACACCACAGTTCAAAAGCATTAATTCTTCAGCACTCAGCCTTCTTCACAGTCCAACTCTCACATCCGTACATGACCACTGGAAAAACCATAGCTTTGACTAGACGGACCTTTGTCGGCAGAGTAATATCTCTGCTTTTCAATATACTATCTAGGTTGGTCATAACTTTCCTTCCAAGGAGTAAGCATCTTTTAATTTCATGGCTGCAGTCACCATCTGCAGTGATTTTGGAGCCCCCCAAAAATAAAGTCTGACACTGTTTCCCCATCCATTTTCCATGAAGTGATGGGACCAGATGCCATGATCTTCATTTTCTGAACGTTGAGCTTTAAGCCAACATTTTCACTCTCCTCTTTCACTTTCATCAAGATGCTTTTTAGTTCCTCTTCACTTTCTGCCATAAGGATGGTGTCATTTGCCTATCTGAGGTTATTGATATTTCTCCCAGCCATCTTGATTCCAGCTTGTGCTTCTTCCAGCCAGCGTTTCTCATGATGGACTCTGCATATAAGTTAAATAAGCAGGGTGACAATATACAGCCTTGATGTACTCCTTTCCCTATTTGGAACCAGTCTGTTGTTCCATGTCCAGTTCTAACTGTTGCTCCCTGACCTGCATATCATTTTATTGAGATATAATTGACATCCGACACTGTATAAGTTTAAGTTGTGCAGCATAATGTTTTGAATAATATATATCATGAAACGGTTACCACAGTAAATTTAGTGAACATCCATCATCTTATATAGATATAAGTTAAGTTAGTTGCTCAGTTGCGCCTGACTCTTTGCGACCCCATGGACTGCAGCCCACCAGGCTCCTCTGTCCATGAGATTTTCTAGGCAAGGATACTGGAGTGGGTTGCCATCCACAACTAAATAAATCGAAAATGTTTTTCCTTGTGATGAGCTCTTCAGATTTACTCTCAACAACTTTCATATATAACATACAGCAGTGTTAATTATTTATCATGGTGTACATTCCTAGTACTTATTTATCTTGTAACTAGAAGCTTGTACCTTTTGATTGCCTTCATCTAATTCTTCCTTTCCCCACTCCCTATCCCTGGTAACCACAATTCTGATCTCTTTTTCTATGACTCTGTTGGCTTGTTTAGTTATTGAAATTTAAGTGATCTGTAACACTATGGGGTTACAGATATGGTAATATGGTAATTTCTGATAAACAGCATAATGATTGTTATTCTATACATTTCAAAATGATAACCATGATATGTTACTGCCACTGTGCCAAAATATTTTTATTTATTTATTTTAATTGGAGGCTAATTACTTTACAATACTGTAGTAGTTTTTGCCATACAGTCACATGAATAGCCATGGGTGTACATGTGGCCCCTATCCTGAAACCCCCTCCTATCTCCCTCCCCATCTCATCCTTCAGGGTCATCCCAGCGCACCAGCCCTGAGCACCCTGTCTCGTGCATCGAGCCTGGACTGGAAATCTGTTTCACATATAGTAATATACATGTTTCAATGCTATTCTCTCTAATCATCCTACCCTCGCCTTCTCCCACAGAGTCCAAAAGTCTGTTCTTTATGTCTCTTTTGCTGTCTCACATATAGGGTTATCGTTACCATCTTTATAAATTCCATATATATATGTTAATATACTGTATTGGTGTTTTTCTTTCTGACTTACTTCATTCCATATAATAGGCTCCGGTTTCATCCACATCATTAGAACTGATTCAAATGCATTATTTTTAATAGTTGAGTAATATTCCATTGTGCTGGAAATGATTGAGGGCAGGAGGAGAAGGGGACAACAAAGGATGAGATGGTTGAATGGCATCACTGACTCAATGGACATGGGTTTGGGTGGAGTCTGGGAGTTGATGCTGGACAGGGAGGCCTGGCGTGCTGCGATTCACAGGGTCACAAAGAGTCGGATACGACTTAGTGACTGAACGAATTGAATACTCCATTGTGCACACATACCACAGCTTTCTTATCCATTCATTTGCTGATAGACATCTTGGTTGCTTCCATGTCCTAGCTATTGTAAACAGTGCTGTGTTGAACTTTGGGGTACAGGTGTCTCTTTCAATTCTGGTTTCCTTGGTGTGTATGCCCAACAGTGGGATTGCTGGGTCATATGGGAGTTCTATTTCCAGAAATATTATGTAATTGTTAACTATATCCCCCCACTGTATATTTTATAGCATGACTCATTTATTTTCTTACTGGAAGTCTGTTTCTCTTGATCTCCATCGCTGGTTTTTCTCCTCTCCCCAGCTCCTCCCCTCTGGTAACCACTTTCTTATTCTGTTTCTGACTCTGTTTCTGTTTTGTTACATTTGGTCATTTGTCGTCTTTTATAGATTCCATATATAAGTGAAATCCTACAGTATTTGTCTTTCTCTAACCTTAGTTAGGATAATACCCTCTAGGTCCATTCATGTTGTTGCAAAGGGCATGACTTCATCCTTTTTATGGCTGAGTGATATTATAATATATATATTCATATATTTCTGTGTATATGTATATACATTAATATAAACATATATATACATATCATATCTTTTTGATCCATTTTTTTATGGATGGATTTGTCTTAGCTTGATCCTGTATCTTCAGTATTGTAAATAATGCTGCAGGGAATATAGGGCTGCACTTATCTTTTCTAATTAGTGTTTTCATTTTCTTTGGGTAAATACCCCAGGAGTGGAAGTTCTAGATTAAATGGTGATTCTACATTTAATTTTTTGAGGAATCTCTATACTGTTTCCATAGTGATTATACCAACTTACATTCCCATCAATAGAGCAAGAAGGCTCCCTTTTCTCCACATTCTTGCCAATACTTATTATTTGCTATCTTTCTGACAGTACACGTTCTGACAGGTGTGAGATGGTATCTCATTGTGATTTTGGTTTGCATTTCCTTGCTGATTAGTGAAGCTGAACATCTTTACATGTGCTTGTTGGCCATGTATATGTCTACCTTGGATAAATGTCTATAAATATTTATAAAACTAGAATCATAGACTAGACTTTGGCATTTATTTCACTTAGTACAATGTTTTAAGTTTTGTAATATAGCATATGTCACTAGTCTATTTTTTTAACTTGAATGGTGTTCTGTTATATAGTTATATCAAGTAGTGTACATCCTTTCATTAATATGTATTTGGATTATTCCCAGTTTGAGCAATTAGTAATATAAATAATGCTACATTCATATGCATTTCTTCATGTGGATACACATGTTCATTTCTGTCAGATAGATTTCTGCTTAGTTGTTTGGCAAGTACCTGTTAAACATTTTAAGAAACTGTGAAACTGCTTTTCACAGGGGCTCTGTGTGCCATTTTATGTTCCTACCTGCATTACACGAACAGTTCAGTTTCTGCACATCATCACTAACTCTTAACATGGTCTTTTTTTGAGTCATCAAGAAAGGGTGTAGCAGTGTCTCATAATTTTAGTTTGTATTTTCCTAATGACTAATGACAATGATCATTTATTCATATGTATATTAGAATATATAGGGTTTATCTCTTTTTGGTTAAATATCTACTTAAAACTTTGTCCATAAAGAAAAAAAATGGTCTCTACTGTTGATTATAAGAGATGTTTGTGTATTCTGGGCATTGTCCCATTATCAGATATATGTTTTTAATGTTTTCTTCCACTCTGTGACTTGTCTTCCATTTTTGAATTGTGTCTTTTGATGTTTACCAGTTTTAATTTAATGATGTCCAGTTTAAAAATTTTTGTGGATCTTTGTTTTTAGGTGTCATGTCTACAAACTCTTTTGTCCAATCCAAAGGTCATGAAGATTTTCTCCTATATTTTCATCCAGAAGTTTGGTAATTTTAACTCCTCTATTCAGATGTAGGCTCCATTTTTAGTTAATTTTTGTATATAGTTTGAAGGAAAATACTAAGTTATTTGTGTGTGTGTGTTTATTGATATCCAGTTATCCCACTGCCATTTGCAGACATTCTGTCCTCTTCATCATTAAATTAACTTGATGTCCTTGTCAAAATTCAGTTGACTATAAATTTAAGGGTTTATTTTGGGACTCTTAAACATGTTCTATTAGTCTACATGGCTATCATTATACCAAAACCATATGCCCCATTGCTACAGCTTTGTAGTAAGTTCTGAAATTATATTGTGTATGTCTTTCAATTTTTTTCCTTTTAAAAATTGTTCTTACTATTTTGGGTTCTTTTTATTTCCACATATGTCATATGATCATCTTGTCAGTATCTCCAAAGTATCCTACTGGCATTTGATAAGTTAGTCAATCAGTTCGGTCACTCAGTTGTGTCTGACTCTTTGCAACACCATGGACTGCAGCACACCAGGCTTCCCTGTCCATCACCAACTCCCGGAGCCTACTCAAACTTATGTCCATCAAGTCGGTGATGCCATCCAACCATCTTATCCTCTGTCGTCCCCTTGTCTTTCTGTCTTCAATCTTTCTCAGCATCAGGGTTTTTCAAATGAGTCAGTTCTTTGCATCAGGTAGCCAAAGTATTGGAGTTTCAGCTTTAGCATCAGTCCTTCCAATGAATATTCAGGATTAATTTCCTTTAGGATTGACAAGTTGGATCTCTCCACCATAGAACCACCAGATCTTACACAGCTGGGGAAACAGACTCTTGGAGTGCACAAACAAAACCTTGTGTGCACCAGGACCCAGCAGAAAGGGGCAGTGACCCCACAAGAGACTGAGCCAGACGTGCCCATGAGTGTCCAGGAGTCTCGGGTAGAGGCGGTGGCCTGCTGCAGGACTGGGGCACTGAGTACAGCAATGGGGCACAGGACCTTTTGAAGGAGGTTGCCATTATGTTCATTGGCTCCACCATAGTTTGGCCTCAGGTCGAGCAACAGGGAGGGGACACAGCCCTGCTCATCAACACAAAATTAAAGATTTACTGAGCATGGCCCTGCCCATTAGAACAAGACCCAGTTTGCCCCCTCAGTCACTCTCTCCAATCAGGAACCTTCCATGAGCCTCTTATCCTTCTCCATCAGAGGGCAGACAGACTGAAAACCACAGAAAAATAACCAAACTGATCACACGGACAGCTCATTGAAACTATGAGCCATGCAGTGTAGGGCCACCCAAGACGCATGGATCATGGTGGAGAGTTCTGACAAAACGTGGTCCACTGGAGAAGGGAATGGCACACCACTTCAGTATTCTTGTCTTGAGAACCCCATGAACAGGCATTTGATTAGGATTTCATTAAATCTGTAGTGCGTTTCTGTTAAGTTGTGATATTGACAACACTGTTTTCCAACCCATGAAAATAAAATGTCTCTCACTTATTTAGATTTCCTTCAGTTCTCTTAGCAATGTGTTGTTCAGGTATTTTTAAAGAATTTTAGTCTTAGGAACTATTATAAATAGTATTTTCTCAGTTTGCTTTAAGATTGTTCACTATTAGCATATAGAAATAGAATCAGTTTTCCTAGATTGACTTCTGTATCTTGTTTTAGTAATTAAAAACCTTTTTTGTGTGTGTGTTTGTGCTGGGTATTCATTGCTGCTTGGGCTCTCCTCTAGTTGCAGTGAGTGGTGGCTAGTCTCTGGTGGAGGCATGTCATTGCAGTGGCTTCTCTTGTTGCAGAGCCTGGGCTATATATAGGGTGTGGGAGCTTCAGAAGTGGTGACACACTGGCTCTGTAGTTGGTGCTGGGCTCTAGAGCACAGCCTCTGTAGTTTTGGTGCACAGGCTTGGTTGCTCCATGGCAGGTGGGGTCCATCTGGATCAGGGATCAAAGCCATGTTCCCTGCATTGGCAGGTGAATTCTTGACCACTGAGCTACCAGTGAAGTCCTTGTTTTAGTAATTTCCTACTGGGCTTGTAGGAGTGGAGGAATCCTTTTTCTGCATAAAGGATTATGTCATCTGCAAATAAAATGCAGCTTTTCTTTCTTTCTTTTTGGACATATGTAATTCCTTTTTTCTCTTTGTTTCTCTAGCTGTAACCTTTAGCGGAAGCTTTGATTATAAGTGATGAAAGGATATTTCATTTAGTGTAGCAATTTTTAAGGGCTATATTCAAGTGAATTTGAGGACACAAACTTTGTTTTTTATGTGTTTGCCAATATAAAAATGTGATGTAATTGTAGAATATTTTTGACAATATTTGATAATGTTATTAAACAGACTAAAATTACTTTTATTCCATATTATATAGCAATTTTTAATGTTTTCTGTTAGATTTAGAGTCTTTAGGGCTACTAGATATTTTCTTTAATTATTTTATAGGGGGAAACAGCCTAGATAAAATGAGCTGGAAAACTTGGTATCCATTCATGGCATTTTATGCTACCTTCTTTATTTTATGAGAAATGTTATCCTGTACTATAGCAACTAATTAGTAAGGGAAAGGAAGACAAAGGAGATGTTTAGTCTAATGGTAAATTACAGAAATGATTCATGGTGCGATTGTTAAGTGGGTTTGATCCACCTTTGTTGTCTTTCGTATGATGACATGTTTCTTCTCAGGAACTTAAATATGAGTAGCTTGATCTCATGGATGTGTTCATCAGACACCCAATATTGTATGGTAAACACACGTAAAACATCTTTTCATACTTTATATATGCCATTCACTTTTCACTGTTCCCTCTTTATAAAGGAGACAGGAATTTTAAATTGTAGGCTATTTCAGTTAAATAATCAAGGGAGGAGGCAACTTGAGATGAGTTATTGTACATACAGACTGGCTAGCCATGTTAATTACTTACCAACTCCCTTCTTCAGGATGACCAAAGGCATTACTCAGTGCATGATCTTTATTTATTACCTCCCAATTTTTTATGCTTCATGAAGCAGTGTATAGTAATTTATTTTAAAAATTAATAGTGTAACGATTCACTTTGGGAAAGCATTTATAAATAATTTTTAGTTACAACATTAAAAAATATAGCCTCAGTAAAGTGGCATTCCTGTCTCTGAAGGATTATTGACATTTTTATGTAAGGCAGAAACCTTAATGAGATCTCAATCAAAAAAAATGCTTCATTAATGACATAAGAATTAATCGATGCTGATCAAATAAATCTACCATAGTACATTCTGGATTTCACTTTATCAGTAGCTGCCCAAGTCAAAAGACTAACAAATTCATAAGTGACTACTAATAGCATTTCACTTGACTATGCATTTGTATCTGGCTAATTGTACAGGACAATATTTGAAAGTACTTCGGATTACAATTTATTGTAGTATAGAATTCCTTGGAGAAGAAACATAGCAGGCAAAACAATATAAATTAAGGCTTAATCCAAAATAAACCATGCAGAAATACTTGAAGGTATATGTTGTATGTTATGGAACTGTGGGAAAAAATAGACAATTCCTAAAAATAACAGCATTCGGATTATGTTGAAAAATTTTGCAAAGATTTGAAAGTAAACAAGCTCCAATATGATAGCATTATCATTTCTTTGGATGCTGTCAAATCATCTTTATCCTTTAGGTAAGAAAATTTTATCTTTGGCTCAAAACATTTTTTTCATGGACAATGATGGTACTGACACATTCCAGAGTTCCATTTCAACATTACATACAAAATATTATCATAATTACTTTGTAATGGAATTGACATTATCTCTATTTCAGGGCTCATGTTACTGATGTTTTTAATTATAATATTAAATAAGAAATAGTTGCTTAAATTGATTTTACAGATTTTTAATTCCTTCTTGAATTACAAGGAATAAGTTGTCCGTTGTAAAGAGACATTTTATTATGAAAAAGAGGAAAGCAATATTTGATAGGCAAAGCCAAAAATATGCTCACCAAAAGTCACTAAAAAACCCTGGGAAGTCACTAAAGAAGGAAACGGAAAGATTAATTCAAATCCTTGCTTTCTACCTACATGAATGTAATTGTCCTTGTTCATAAGAATATTATTTAAGAACCATAATAAGTGATATTTCCTTTAAAAATGATTGTAATCTAGCTGAGAAGATTGAAAAACTATGAAAAAATTGATTTGTTATTTTTGACTTAGTATTTTTACAGATACAATTACTGGATGAAAGACTTAACAAGTTAAATAAAAGTAATATGTGTATTTGCCAATATAGATTTGTTTATGCTGAGAAAACAAATCCTCAAAATATAGGAACTTAAAAAACATTGAAAGTTTATTTCTTGCTAATGTGTTATATATTTGTCACAGTCCAGCAGGCACAATATTCCGGGGGTGCTAATTCAGGGGACCCAGGCTGATAGAGTCTTCCCCATCCAGGGCATCTTTCACTGTCACAGGGGGAAATGGTATTGGATTCAGTATTGGGTTTTAATGACTTTTACCCAGAGTTGACAGACAGTTTTACATTTTATTACCAAAGTAAGTATGCAATCCCAGATAAGTACAGGAGGGTAGGGACATTCCTCAGCAAAATAGTTGATCTTCACCCTCAGCAAATACATATGTAAATCATATTCCACGAAATCCTTCTCCTGGTATTTATCATTGCCACGCTGCACTTTTAATATTTGTTTAGGTTTTTAAATTCAGACAATATCAGATAAATTTTCAGGAGAGAATCCATAATTATCCATTTCCAAACTTCAAGTCGAAGCCTTGAAAATAATTTAAGTAAATATCTTTGCTGTGCTTCGTCACTCAGTCATGTCTGACTCTTTGCGGCCCCATGGACTATAGTTTACCAGGCTCCTCTGTCCATGGGACTCTCCAGGCAAGAATACTGGAGTGGGTTTCCATGCCTTCCTCCAGGGAATCTTCCCAACCCAGGGATTGAACCCAGGTCTCCTGCATTTCTGGTGGATTTTTTTTTTACCATCTGAACCTCCAGGGAAGCCCTGAGCCACCAGCGAGGATTCCAACTTGGGTTCTACCAATTAGTAATACATTTTAAGTTTCACTCTTGGTTTGGATTCTGCCATTAAACACCAGTGCAAATGATCAGTCTCTGAACTTATTCTGCTTTGACCTTGTAATATCCTTCCACTTCTCTTTCCCTATCTTAGTTATTTGCCATTTGCCCTGTCATCTTTGTTGAAGCAGTGTGCAAAAATATTACACAACTGTTAAAAGATACAATCAGAGGTTTACTACCTATCTTGTAAAATGTATCTCCCCATTCACATGTTTTTCTAATGAACTGTGTGATATGTTTGGTTACCCATATGCATGCTCCATTAGTATAACATATTGATGACTTTTTCTGTTACGCTCTAAAGAATGTATATTACAATATAGTTACTCTGCAATTACCTTTGAGGAGACCCACAATAAAAATACGATTTCTACAGATTACTTCATAATTATACTTCAAGTTAGCATGTAGTTCAATGACTAATCATCATGTTACTTGCAATTTTTATATCTTGTAAGCCTGCAGTTTAAAAGACAGAAATAATTAGATAATTAGTCTTTGATTACATAGTACTCACCCTGTTCTTAAATGTACTTAAATGGTCAATAATTACCATGTAATTACAGAGCAATTATTGTAGTGCATTCACACCAGCATATGTAAGGCATGTCAGTGATTTCGTCCCCTATGTTTAGGTATTCATGACTCAGGCGTGGAAAGGTCAGTGCAGGCTGCATTGGGGAAGAACTGCCTGAGGGAGTGGGGCCATGCTGTAAAGGTGAGAGCAGATGGCAGCAAGGTAGAAAGGCCTATTAAAGTGAAGTAGTGGTTTTTGAGATTTTTGACATTTTTAAAAGTAAATATAAAATATGTACAGAAAGAAAAAGCCTAGAATTTATATTAACTGTTTAAAATATGGTAGTCCATCACTTTGTTCTTTTCAGCAAGTCATTTTTTCTACAGTATCTCTTTTCACTTTATCCAAAGATGCTTTTTGGGGGGCTACTAATAGACCATTTTAAATTATACAGTACAAGGTTCACACACTAAAAATTCCCATCTCACTTTCTTATAGCTAGAAGTTTTAAGTGCCAGCACCTGGCATTCAGCAAAAGATCATAGTTAGCACATTTTCTTTTTATTGAGTTGTTGCATGGCAAGAATTGATAATTTTTCACTTTGAGAGTTAAATAAAAGTTGATGCTTTAAAAATAGCTTTACATGGTTGAATTGCATACTGAGCTGTGTAATTCTTTTAATGCTTTATTTTCTACATGTTTATTTTAATTATAGTCAAGTTTCATTAAAAGAAATTGGCATTATTGGTGTTAAGAGGAAAAAAGTAAATCTCACACCCAACCAAATTTATAACATTTATGGTAATATTGTCCTACACTTTCTTTGAAACTCCCAAAAGTGGTTCAGACAGAAGCAGGCATGTCTAGAAATCCCAGGGAAACTCTGAGTTGAAATCCATCTAACCTTAATTCTCTTAAGTAATTTATCTATGCCCAAATTGGCGAAGTTGGTAGTTCACCAGTGGTTTGGATGTGTACTTTTATTATTCTTTAATTTTGACTTTTCTTTGATGGAGATACTACAAGTTAAGGTAACCACAAAACAGGGAAAAATGTTTCTCAATTTAAGTCTTAAATACTTACTCAGATTTTATTGTCGTCCTAACACTTTTCTTTGTACAGTGGACAATGCTAACCAAATGAGCTTCCTGTTTACTTGTAGACATAAAATAAACCAGAGATCAATGCTAAGATATGCAAGCGTATTCAAAGTAGTTCAAGGCTGTTTTCGAACTTAAGTGTTCATGCTATTTAGAATATATTTTCAAAAGCCAAATGAATGAATCACTTATACTTGCAGGCTTTGTAAATGTGTGCGTGTGCTACGTCACCTCATATATGTCCAACCCTTTGTGACCATATGGAGTATAGCCTGCCCAGCTCCTCTGTCTGTGGGAATTCTTCAGGCAAGAGTACTGGAGTGGGTTGCCATGCCTTCCTCCAGGGATCTTCCCCACCCAGGGATTGCTGAATCCATGTAATGCCACCTGGGAAGCCCAGGCTTTGTAAATATCTAAAAGGAAATTCGGTTAGCTGTTCAACTATATTTTCTGTTCAACTATATTTAACATTATCACTTGATATTTTAAAAAGGGAGGTGGGAGAATAGGTTAAATGTTAAGTAACTAAAAATTAAGTTTTCTCATATCAAAATGTGTGTTTGTGTATTTACCTTTGGCCAGTTTTGGTTTGGATGTGTTAAGGTTTAAAATTCATTCCTTTTCTATGATGAACTGTCCTAGATCAAAATATATCAAAGCAAATTGGTGAAAAATGCACTGCTTGTCTTCCTACTATTTCCTGGGGTTTATAAGCAACTTAGATTTTAAAGCAACAGCTCATTGTGGTACTCTCTTTTAGATCCTCACATTTAGTAAATATTACTTGAAATTATTTAGTTTAAAAATGTTTTTAATTGAAAACTTCTAATTTCCATGCCTTTTTCAAAATTCTTCATGCCTTGTTCTTGTTTTACTCTTCCTGTTATTTGACTTATAATCCTTTGGGAGTAATTAGAATTTAGGTAGGTGCAAAGCAAAATGTACCTTAAAACATTGGTTCTCAACAGCAGGTAATTTGGTTTCCCTAGGCATATTTGACAATTTTTGGAGATGAGTTGGTTGTCACGACTTAGGAGGGATATTACTGACATCTATTAAATAGAAACCATGGGTTTTCCTAAATAGTATATAGTACAGTCCTTAGTATAAATACCTGGGATTGGAAAACCCTGCTTTAAAGGAATGAGCATATATTTTGCCTTAAGAGTCTATAATTAACCTTATAGAATTTTAGCAGAATGTTTTCTGTTCTGCTCAAATCTTTTAAAACATACACGAATGAAGAAAAAATTACATGAGATTGAGTTTGAAAAGTATTATAAAGTGCAAAGTAAAAATTAGCCTGTCTAGCTTTTTGGAAGCAGGCAGATAATTTTCAGCATATGTAAAAAGCTACACTACACTAAATCATTATTCTTAATGACATAAAAATCCTAAAATTTTCCCTTTTTAATGCTAATTTTCTTCAAATACTTCTTTCATAACCAAACTGTGGACACAGTTGTTATAATGCTATTAATAGAGATTAATAACTCATGGGGAATATGTTTAGATGGGTAGTTAGCTTAGTAACTAATAAAAAAGCTAAAATATTTTTAACTGTTGCATACGTAAAACTGCCTCAGTCTGCCTACTGGTTATTTCTTTTGAATTACCAGTGTCTCTACATCCATTATAGCAACTGGATCATCACGTCTTGCTTTTTATGAACAGTGCATGGCTCTAATTTAAAGGTCATTAGACCAAGTCACTTAAGTGACCTGCCAAGGGCATGTACCCAATGATTAGCCAAATGAGAGAGAATTCCTTGTTGGGCAGAATGATTTTTCCTGTGCTGCTTCATGGAGACAACTTGATAACACTCTTTTCGAGACATGGTAGAAATGTAGCAAAAGAGTATAATTTCTAGAACAGTCATTCTTGTTTCCAGCAAAGTTTAACTTTTAAACCACTCAGAATGTCTCTCTTTTTTTTTCTCTTCAATCTCAATCTAACATCACAAATGAAACTTAGAGCTCCTCTGAAACAAATGAAGATGAAGTTTTGAATCATGCATAAAGAAAATGTTAACTGAAGTTGGAGAAAGTTACCAAGATCAGAGTTACAGAGTGGACGAAACAGAAAATACTAACCCACTTGCCTTAAAAATGGTTTTTTTATTTGTATTCATGGCAGGGCCACCAAATCAGATATAATGCTAAAAATAACTTTTCAAGGGGATTTAAAGTAGTGATAGTTTTCTAAAATAGGGGAAAAAAATAAGTAGGAATAGTTAAAAAAAATTAACTTTTTACCATGGAAATGTTTAAACCAGAAACTGTAGAGAATGGTTATATACTTTTAAAGCCACTTCAATAATTAATAGAATCTTGCCAATTTTTATTTCAGCTGTAAGGATTATAGTATATGTCTCTAACTGCTAAAGGCATTATCATACAGTTACTGTTTATCACATTTAACAAAATTAGCAATGATTCCTTAACGTTTTCACAATCCTAATAGGAAAAAAATGGCACATTCAAATTGGGCTAATTGGGTATAGTTTAATGGATGAACTATTTTGAAATATGTAGATAAGATCTGGGGATTTCACGAGTAACAAGTGGCCTGGCTCCAATTTGGGAAGAGAGTGTTGCTTTTACAATTCTCTTGCCTGGAATTCAGCAGGGAGTGAGAATAGTTGCCTACACTCAGAGAAAGGAACTATAACCAATTCACTGGGAATGCTGTTTTCCAAGAACATTGGATTTTGTTTTTTTCAAGTTTAAATTTAAACTACTAATGTGTTTCCTAGGAAACTCTTTTGGAATGTATCTTATAGTATTTTGAATATAACACAATAAATATACAATACAAAAATTTAATAAACATTCACACTCAGGTCTTAATAAGTCAATGTTAGACATTTCCAAAGTGACTCTTTGAGGAGATATAAAGCAATTAATTTATTCAGTATGCCTATAGGCCTCCATTCGGAGCTGGGGGTGCAAAGAAAAGGACAGGTTTTACTTCTGGCATATATGTCAGATACTTTAATAATTGTCTTTATACAGTATAGTGTATCATTTAGTTATTAGAGATATACAGTATAGATGCTATTGCAATCCTTGTTATAAAGATGAGGAATCTGAAGCCGAGAAAGACTTAATCACATTAATTACCCAGCTAATAGGTAGTAGAATTAGCATTCAAACATTGATGTGTCTTAATCTGAAACTCACGTTCTTTTTACTGCAGTATGCTGTGTTTCCTCTGGAACATATTTAACAACAGTGTTATATCTTGTGACTCATAATTATTTGTAGAGAACATTTGTATATAATAATTATATCCAAACAAGATGGCATATGACTGTTTTATTGACATCATCCATTTTACACTGTGTTCTAATATATAAACATTTATATTTTGTGTGTAGCCTTGATTTGGAGTATAATTTTAACACAGATATTCTCAGGGATCTAGAGCTCACTGTAGGTGAGCCTGTCTTCTAGGTTGTTAACTGAACTGTGTGAAGGAAGCATTTCTTCAGTATAGAGGAATAACCTATTTTTTGTTAATCAAAAAGGCTGTACCTGTGACAAACTTGCTTGGGGAATGTCTTATACCAGTTGTTTGAAAGACTGTAATCTCTTTAGTTTAAACAACTTTCATGAACAAGAGAAATTGAAGTCTGTCTTCTTAGTTTCCATGATATCTTCTGTCAAAGGAGATGTTATCAAAATTAAATGACTGTTAGAGAACTTATGACTGATAATTTTTACCTTCAAATATGTTTTTAAGGAGAATTTTTTAAGAAACAGAGGAAAGGATGTTAGCCATTTGATCTGAATTTGAAACTTCCTCTTATTGACATTTATCTTTTAGCATCAACAAATTCTGACTTTTTTGGCTCAGAAACACTAAATTATCGAGTGAGTGTCCATTCCTGGGTTTGCTCAGACACTAAGTCGTGTCTGACTCTGTGACCCCATGGTCTGTAGCCCACCAGTCTCCTCTGTCCATGGGATTTTTCCAGGAGTGAATCCTGGGGTGGGTTGCCATTTCCTCCTTCAGGGGATGTTCCCAACCCAAGGATTGAACCCGTGTCTCCTGTGTCTCCTGGCTCAGGAAGCATAATGTGATAGTTGGTACGGGGCTGTTGATAAGAGCTGGGTTTAGGTTCAACTTGGTCAAACACATTCAGTTCAGATCTGGTTAGTTTTATACTTTTTCTTGTTTCAATGTTTTCTTCACAAAAAGAGTTAGGTTTCTTGATCTCAATAGCTTGTTTTATTTTTTTAGTAATCTTCTGTAAATCAAAAGTCAGTGGGTGGCATAGTCAAGTGAAGAGTCAACAGATCCTTTCACCCGCCAAGTCTAAAGCTGGACAAACATAAAGCAAACAGTTATTTGCTCTAGAATTAAAGCAAAAATATAAAGTGAAGGATGTTGATTCATGAAAAATGTGAACTTTAGGCGAGGACACTTCAAGTCTATATATCATTTTTGCCTGGGTGTGCTCCTACACTCCCTTCCCCTGTGTCAGTCTGGCAGTTAAATCAGGGAGCGGACTTTCTTATTGCCCCTGCCAATTGTGGCTCAGTTAGTTTGGAGTATTGTCACTTAAAGTGGTCATCTCAGGAGCAAATTGACAAAGATGATGAATACTTTATTAAGACGTAGTGCACAGGCCCGTATGGCATATGCAGGTCCAGGAGACTGTCCACAAACTTAACAGAAGTTTAGGAGGTCAGGAAGACATAGAGGGCTTGGCTAACTTTCCATGTATCACAAGTTGGTAAAAACTTAGATGCATTCTTTTTAATTTTTTTATTAATTTATTTAATTAGTGGCTAATTACTTTACAGTACTGTGGTGGATTTTGCCATGCATCGTCATGAATCAGCCATGAGTGTACATGTCCCACCATCCTGAACCCCCCTCCTACTTCCCTCCCCACCCCTCTGGTTTGTCCCAGAGCACCAGCTCTGGGTGCCCTGCTTCACGCATCAAATTTGCACTGGTCATCTCTTTTACAGAGTAATGTAGTTTGATGCTATTCCTTCATTTCGTCCCACCCTCACCTTCTCCCACATTGTCTAAAAGTCTGTTCTTTACACCTCTGTCTCTTTTGCTGTCTTGTTACAGGCTTTCTTGTAACAAAACAGTCCTAAGAAACCTGCAGTCTTTGGCTATAGAACCACTGGGTGGCACAGACGTCTTAGAGCCTTGTAAGAAGTAAAACCCAGGATAAACTTGACAACACAGTCTAAAGTTTAAGTGTACTATCTGGGTCACAAGTAGACCCATCAGAAAATAAAAGACTTAATGGTTGAGATAGGTGAGCCCAAACAGTGACCAAATTTTTCTTTGGACACTAAGCTATATAATAACTGAACAGAGATATACATTGTAGATCACGCATTGCTGGAGAGAGAGATTTCGTAGATTTAGTCTAGGCAAACTAAGCAAACAAACTAGCAAAACAACAGCAATAGCTTTAAGCAAAGAAAGCAATACTCAGATTGTTTTATTATCTAAAAAGCCCAATATTCAACAAAATTATGAGATGTTCAAAGAAACAGTATGACCTTACTTATGAAAAGAGTAATTTGTCTGAATTTTTCTAAATGTTGAAAATAGTAGGCCAAGTTTTTGAACTAGCTATTATAAATATGTTAAAAAATAAAACAAACTTTATTAAAATAATTAAAGTACATATGAAGATAATGACTCAGTGAATAGATTATATACAAGGGCAAAAATATTTAAAAAGCAGTGGGAATTGTGAAAGTGATAGTACAGTAACTGAAAAATGAAAAATTCGCTAGAAGGGCTCAATAGCAGATTGATGAAAAAAGACAAGGAAAAGAGAACCAGTGGACATGGACACAGAGCAATAGAAATTTTCTTATCTGAGCACACAAAAGTACTGAAGAGAAATGAACAGAATGTGGGACTTTGGGGACAATATTATATATACCAAAATACAGATAGTGAAAGTCCTAGAATGAGAAAGGGGCTTTGAGATACAGTGGTTGAAAACTCTCAAAACTTGATGAAAAATACTAATCGAAACCCCTGGAAATCAAGAAGTAATCAAATAAGATGAATATTAAGTGAATCACACTGAGACGTGCCATACCATATGTCACCCTTTTCAAAGATGAAATCACCATCTTGAAAGTAGCAAGAGAGAAACAACTCATACAGTGGAATGACAGAACAGAAAATGGGCAACTTCCAATGAGAAACAGTGAAGGTGATAAGAAGGTGGAGTAATTTATTTAAAGTACTACAAGGAGAAAAAAAAACCTGTCAACAATAATAATTTATTGGGCAATATTATCCTTAGTAATAAATGTGAGTAAAGATCTTTTCGGACAAAGACTGGAAGATTTCCTATACAATTTCTTGCCATGCAAAAAGTACTATAAGAAGTTTTCACGATGAGAGAAAGTGACATCAGTGAATAACTCAGATTTACAGGAAGTAGTTAAGATTACTGGAAATGATAAATATGTAAGGAAATATAAAAAGATTGTGAGTCCCGTTTTCCTGTTTAATCTGTTAATTATTTTAAAATACACAATATGTTATCAAGTAGTCATTATGATGGGCGTCTCTGGTGGCTCAGATGGTAAAGCGTCTGACTGCAATGTGGGAGACCCGGGCTCGATTCCTGGGTTGGAAATATCCCCTGGAGAAGGAAATGGCAGTCCACTCTAGCACTCTTGCCTGGAAAATCCCAAGGACTGAGGAGCTTGATAGGCTACAGTCCATGGGGTTGCAAAGAGTCGGACACGACTGAACAACTTCACTTTCACTTTTCACTTTCAGGCATTGGAGAAGGAAATGGCAACCCACTCCAGTGGAGTGGAGATATACTGGAGCAAGATTTCTATATTTTAGCAGAATTAAGTTAAATTAGATTTTGATAAGTATAGTTACATATTGAAATGGCAACCCACTCCAGTGTTCTTGCCTGGAGAATCCCAGGGACGGGAAGCCTGGTGGGCTGCCGTTTATGGGGTCACACAGAGTCGGACACGACTGAAGCGACTTAGCAGCAGCAACACTAGCAAATCCACTAAGAAAATAACTGACATGTTTAAAATTAGCAGAGAAATTAAACAGATACACTGGAAACATTTATCACAAAATAAGGCAGTATATGAGAAACAAAAAAGTAAAATGCCATTAAATAATAGGAAACAATAACAAAATAGCAAGCTATAAATTCAGCCTTATTAATATGTTCATTAAATGAGAAGGACTAAATACCCAAATCAAAAAATAGAGATTGTTAGACTGGATTTTAAAAATCCAGTTATATATATGTTATTTGTAAGAGACTAACATTAAATTCAAACGCAAACATAGGCTAAATGTAAAAGAATAGTAAAAGAAATACCATGCAAATAGCAACCATAAGAGGACTGGAGTGCTTAAAGATGACAAATGGCAGTACATCAGGATTATTTAAGATTTATAAATGTGTATGTACCCATGGAATTAAGGATATAAACGTACGTAGACTTCTAAATGCATGAAGCCCCTAAATACATACTGCTGCTACTGCTAAGTCACTTCGGTCGTGTCCGACTCTGTGCGATCCTGTAGATGGCCGCCTACCAGGCTACCCCGTCCCTGAGATTCTCCAGGCAAGAACGCTGGAGTGGGTTGCCATTTCCTTCTCCAGTGCACGAAAGTGAAAAGTGAAAGTGAAGCCGCTCAGTTGTATCTGATTCTTAGCGACCCCATGGGCTGCAGCCTTCCAGGCTCCTCCATCCATGGGACTCTCCAGGCAAGAGTACTGGAGTGGGGTGCCATTGACTTCTCTGCTAAATACAGAAGCAGAAGCTAAAAGATTAAAAATAAAAATGAAAACTTTAACATCATTGCCTTGATTTTTTGATAACTTCACTCTTTGTAATTTATAGGAAAACTGATAGAAAATAGCAATAATATAGGAGTTTTTAACAACACAATCAACCAACTATATTAAATTGGCATATAGGGAACACTCCACAAAATGACTGCAGAATACACAATCTGTTCACTCACTCACAACTCATGGCACATTTTCCTGTAGAAATTATTTGCTGTTCCACAAAACTAGTCTCAATGAATATAAAAAATTGACATACAATATATATTTATATAGTATATAATTTGATCACAGCCTAATTACATGAAAAAGCCACAACAAAAAGAAACCTGGGAAAACCCCAAATATTAGAAATTAAACAAGACACTTCTAATCATACATGAACAAAGGAAAAATCACAAATAAACTTAAAAATATTTTAGCTATATGAAAATAAAACTCCAGCATATTTACGAGATGTAGTTAAAGCAGTGTTTAGAGCGGAATTCATAGATTTAAATGCCTGTATCAGAGAAGAAGACAGGTCTTATATCAGTTACCTAGTTTTCCGTGGTAAGAAACCAAACTAAATCCAAAGCAAACAAAAGGGATGAAATAGTAAATATTAGAGCAGAAATCAGTGAAATAGATAGAAAGTAGTAGAAAAAAATCACTGAAACAATTGAAGATTTATTTTTTGATAAAATAACAAAATTGATGAAATATAGCTAACCAAGGAAATACGAGAAAAAAATGCAAATTACCAAAATCCAGAATAATAACTAAAACTTATAGAGGAAAACTAGGCTTCCCAGCTGGCTCAGATGGTAAGGGATGTGCCTGCAATTCAGGAGACCCAGGTTCAATCCCTGGATTGGAAAGATCCCCTGGAGAAGGAAATGGCAACCCACTCCTATATTCTTGCCTGAAGAATCTCATGTACAGAGGAGGCTGGTGGGCTACAGTCCATGGGGTTACAGTCAGACATGACCGAGTGAATAACAGTTTCATAGCGGAAAACTGGTGAACATCTTTGTGACTTTGCATTAGGCAAAGTGAGTTTAGGCATGCTAGTGAAACCATGACCCACAAACTAAAAATGGAAAATTGGGATTCCAATAAAATTAAACACTCTTGCCCTTTAAAAGACAGAAGTGAGAAAAATTTCAAAAGGCTATAAGTGGGAAAAATATTTGCACATCCTATGTCTGATAAATGACTTGTATTCATATTATGTAAATAAGTATCCAAGAATAATAAAACAACTTGATTAATAAAATGGACAAATGAATATACATTTCACCAAAAACTCTTATTTATTTTTTAAGGTGCAGAATAAATTATATTTGATTTAAAGCTTTTAGTAACAAACATTAATTTGTTCAAAGGTATATGACCCTCCAGGTTGAAAAAAGTCACTTTGATTCTCAACTACTACTCCCCATTGTAGGCCCACAAATGACTGAGATTTCCAGGAAATTGTAATTTTGAGAAAATAATTCTGGGTTATTTCAGCATTGCATATGATACCGACTTAAATTTTTTTTCAGATACTTTTTAAAAAACAAATAAGTACATGAAGAGCATAGCATTCTTAATCAAGAGGAAAGTAAATTACAATAATAAACTGCTGCATCAGTTCAGTTCAGTCTCTCAGTCATGTCCGACTCTTTGCAATGCCCTGTACTGCAGCACACCAGGCCTCCCTGTCCATAACCAACTCCTGGAGTTGACTCAAACTCATGTCCATTCAGTCATTGATGCCATCCAACCATCTCATCCGCTGTCATCCCCTTCTCCTCCCACCTTCAGTCTTTCCCAGCATCAGGGTATTTTCAAATGAGTCATTTCTTTGCATCAGGTGGCCAAAGTATTGGAGTTCCAGCTTCAACATCAATCCTTCCAATGAATATTCAGGACTGATTTCCTTTAGGATGGACTGGTTGGATCCCCTTGCAGTCCAAGGGACTCTCAAGAGTCTTCTCCAACACCACAGTTCAAAAGCATCAATTCTTTGGTGCTCAGCTTATAGTCCGACTCTCACATGCATACATGACTACTGGAAAACCCATAGATTTGACTAGACAGACCTTTGTTGGCAAAGTAATGTCTCTGCTTTTGAATATGCTATCTAGGTTGGTCATAACTTTCCTTCCAAGGAGTAGGCGTCTTTTAATTTCATGGCTGCAATCACCATGTACAGTGGTTTTGGAGCCCCCAAAATTAAAGTCAGCCACTGTTTTCACATCTATTTCCCATGAAGTGATGGGACCGGATGCCATGATCTTAGTTTTCTGAATGTTGAGCTTGAAGCCAACTTTTTCACTCTCCTCTTTCACTTTCATCAAGAGGCTCTTTGGTACTTCTTTGCTTTCTGCCATAAGGGTGGTGTCATCTGCATATCTGAGGTTATTGATATTTTTCCCAGCAGTCTTCATTCTAGTTTGTGCTTCATCCAGCCCAGCGTTTCTCATGATGTACTCTGCAGAGTGTTTCTCATGAGGTACTCTATATAAGTTAAATAAGCAGGGTGACAGTATACAGCCTTGACATACTCCTTTTCCTATTTGGAACCAGTCTGTTGTTCCATGTCCAGTTCTAACTTGCTTCCTGACCTGCATACAGATTTCTCAAGAGGCAGGTCAGGTGGTTTGGTATTCCCATCTCTTTTATTATTTTCCACAGTTTGTGGTGATCCACACAGTCAAAGGCTTTGGCATAGTCAATAAAGCAGAAATAGATGTTTTTCTGGAACTCTCTTGTGTTTTCGATGATCGAGCAGATGTTGACAATTTGATCTCTGGTTCCTCTGCCTTTTCTAAAACCCACTTGAACATCTGGAAGTTCACAGTTCATGAATTGTTGAAGCCTGGCTTGGAGAATTTTGATCATTACTTTACTAGAGTGTGAGATGAGTGCAATTGTGCGGTAGTTTGAGCGTTCTTTGGCATTGCCTTTCTTTGGGATTGGAATGAAAACTGACCTTTTCCAGTCCTGTGGCCACTGCGGAGTTTTCCAAATATGCTGGCATATTGAGTGCAGCGCTGTCTCAGCATCATCTTTTAGGAAATGAAATAGCTCAACTGGAATCCCCTCACTTCCACTAGCTTTGTTTGTAGTGATGCTTACTGAAGTATACTGCTGCATTCCCAGTAGGATTTTTGATCAAAAGCCAGATAATACTAAGTGACGGAGAGGACGTGCAAAACATGAGACCCACAGTAATTTCTGAAGGGTTATGTGGAGCAACCACTTTCACTACGTTAGGCAATTTCTTAAAAATTTAATGCATCCAAGGGAAATGAAAAGTTATGTCGGTGTAAATACATGTTTCTCTATTAAGTAACATTTAAAACTTTTAATGGAGGCTTATGATTTGTTACTTCTTACTCAAAACAGAATAATGTACATCAGTGTCATGGTGTAGCAGAAGAAGTATCACTGGGAACTTGGACATGCAGATTATCAAACATTACCCCAGACCTTCTGAATCAGAAACTTTGGGCAGGGGAGGCAGCAGTGTATTTTAGTAAGCCTTCACCTTGTTTCTGTTGTATGCTTGAATTTCAGAGCCACATACCTTCATATTCCTATAGTAGTGTGGTTCTCTTTCTCTGAGTGAAAATAAATGCACAGCTCCTAAGTCTCCACAAGCCTGTGATAGCAATTTTGAATGAGAGATCTTCTTACATTTCTGTAACAACCACACTATTTATTTATAACCTATATAGCTTTAAAAAAAGATGAGGTGATTATTTAGATAATTTAATGATCAAGTTCTTATTTCTAGGTGAAAAGGTAGAAGGTTGAGGTGGTGGTCAGATTGTAGCAAGCTGAGTGAATATTTTGTTATTAAACCTTTGAAATGTGAAATTTATTGATTTTTCCCTCTCCCTGATTCATACGTTTTTTGACTAGATGCCTAAGTCTTTTTGAAAACAGTGATATTCAACTTAATAGATTAATGAAAAGATAGTTTAATAAATTTAAATTATTGAACATGTTAGGTTGTTTGAATCAGTTTCTGATTTATTCATAATAATGGAAGGAGAAATGTTTGATTTGCCTGTCAGGAACAACTATGAGATAATCCATCTCAGAGCAAACAACTCCTTTCCTTATTTTGAGACCTTGAACACTGCCACTGCTGATTTCATTATTTTCCTGGCAAATAATCACAGAATCTGCTATAATCAATTTTCTCAAAGATTTGGAACAATTTTCCTCAAATTAGTAAAGAAATATAAAAAAATGAAACTATACTTATATTATAATTAGTGTCCCCATTTTTCATTTTTGCTGATGTTAATATTTATTAATTGACTTTCTGATTCTCTAAACATGAGAATTGTTAAAGATTTATATTGTTGAAGGAATATCTCAGCTCTGAGTGGGGGATCACGAAGTTGCTAACTTTTCCTCTACTAATCTTTTAAATTGGGAATTTAATAGCACCTTTCTTGTAAAGTTGTAGTAAAAAATTAATTCAAAATATTCATTTTATTACTATACTTGATACAAG
>SJYQ01001495.1:1564600-1577219 GCA_006410935.1 Redunca redunca
ACATAAGCATCTACTATGTTCTATAGACATTAATTTTCTTTTTTTACATCTATTCCTAATTATATGTAATACCCCCAAATGTGGTCAAACCTACTTAATACATAGAAGATAGAATAATAAAGTATGGATTCTGTCTTAATCACTCTGTTCTATTAAATATTAAAGGTCTGTTATTAATAGCGCTTTTATAATGGATGTCATTTTCTACCTTGGACGAAAATCTCATCTCCTTTCATGTATTCATTGCAGAAGTTATATAATCTTTTCAATTTGGAATCTTGGACCAGAGGAATTTTCTGTTGACCACATACCATATTTTGTTTGTAACTGCCTCAGTTCTTGACATGTAATAAATGCTCACCAGTTGTTTGGTGAATGCATAAATGACCTCATGATTAAATGAAAGAAAGAATAAAAAAGAAAAGAAATGAATTGTCACAAAGCAAAAATCTCTTTCTTTAGTTCAGGTAAACTGGTTTCAGGTTTTGGTGTGTAAACTTCTACTGCCAGGTAGATTTTTTGATTTGTCATCTTTTGAAACCTCTGTAATGGTGAACTTTTTGATAATTGAGTACTATGGTATATTAATGGACTGGGACTCTCAACTATATTTACTAGGAAAAATGGATGACAGTAAGTTTTCACAAGTTGTATACTTTAATTATAATTGGAGAGATGATTATGATACTCCTTGTTTTGGCAATGGCTATTAATCCATTTTCTAAAATCTGAGCTAGAGCTATCTATAGGAACATTTTAAGACAAATTAAAGATATAGTTCTCCAGATGACATTTTAGAAGATTCAACCTATCTAAGGGCATAATACTATCACATATGCAGGTACACTTCAAGAGAAAATCTATTTCTTGACATTTTACTATCTTTCAAGAAAAACAAAGGTATGATTGAAAAAACTTTACTGGTTGAGTAGTCATTAAATATATATCCCTTATATATATCCTCCTTGGTAATCAAACGAAGCTGAATAATTCCGTCTTGTAGGAAAATAAGCATTATAGTAGACTTCTCATATACCAGTTTCTGAGACTGTATTTAATGTTGTGTAAATGTGAATATGTTGTATTAGAGGTATGTATTCATCATTTGGTAAATAAGATACCTATAGATAATGGACACAAGCTGACTGGAGTCAAGATTAAAATTTGATATCAGGTCAAAATCCCTGCAGATGGTGACTGCAGCCATGAAATTAAAAGATGCTTGCTCCTTGGAGGAAAAGCTATGACAAACTTCGACAGCATATTAAAAAGCAGAGACCTTACTCTGCCAACAAAGGTCCATATAGTCAGAACTATGGTTTTTCTAGTAGTCATCTGTGGATGTGAGAGTTGGACTATTTAGAAGGCTAAGCGCCAAAGAATTGATGCTTTTGAATGGTGGTGTTGGAGAAGTCTCTTGAGAGTCCCTTGGACTGCAAGGAAATCAAACCAGTCAATCCTAAAGGAAATCAGTCCTGAATATTCATTGGAAGGACTGATTCTGAAGCTGAGAGTCTAATACTTTGGCCACCTAACGCAAAGAGCTGACTTGTTGGAACAGACCCTTATGCTGGGAAAGTTGAAGGAGAGGAGAAGGGGACGACAGAGGATGAGATAGTTGGATGGCAACACCAACTTAATGGACATGAGTTTGTGCAAGCTCCCAGAGATGTTGAAGCACAGGGAGTCCTGGCGTGCTGCAGTCCATGAGGACACAAATAGTCAGACACAATTGAGCATTGAACAACAAGAATGTTAAAACAGTAGTGAGCAGTCTGATTGTAGAAAAGACTAAATGTCTGTGTATACTATATGCAATGAAATTTAAGAAAATTATGGAAATATAACATAGTTTAATCAACCATTTAGAAAGGACAACTTGTTTCCTCCATTCCTGATTGAAATGTTATATGATAGTAGACATTTCATAAAAGGTCACTTAAAAATTGAATACAATATTCCTATTCACATCTTAAACTGTAAACATTATGTAGATGAACTAATTCAGCTCTGTAAGATGGAAGGATTACGGGTTAATAACAAGAGCATTGGATTTGCACTCAAGAATCCTGAGTTAAGTATATGACTCACTCAGTCACTTTAAATATATCTAGGCCCTAAATTAATATTCTAAGTATTTCAGCCTCAAAGAGTTCAGTATCAACTTATCTAATATATGTTATCTCTAAAACTGATTTAATAGGAATAATGCTTAGTATCAGAGAAGGCAATGGCACCCCACTTATGGGTGTCCCTGGTAGCTCAGATGGTAAAGAATTTGCATGTAATGCAGGAGATCTAGGTTCGATCCTAGGGTTGGGAAGATTCCCATATAGCTCATAAATAAGGAGAAGGGATTCTGGGAGTCTTTCCCAATAGGTCCACAGGATCTTTGCTGCAATAATTGCACATTATCTGTCCCCCAAATCAAAATCTTCTGTTCTTTCTTCCCTAAGAAAATGTTTTCCTTCAAATAGGCATCTTCAGGAGGTAAAATAGCTTAAACTAAGTAGCAGTGATTTAAGAAATTTTAGGCAGCCTGTCAAGACAGTAGGGAAGGCATTCTTTAAGTCGATAATCCCTTTTCAGTTCAGTTCAGTCGCTCAGTCATGTCTGACTCTTTGTGACCCCATGAATCACAGCACGCCAGGCCTCCCTGTCCATCTCCAACTCCCGGAGTTCACTTAGACTCACGTCCATTGAGTCCGTGATGCCATCCAGCCATCTCATCCTGGGTCATCCCCTTCTCTTCCTGCCCCCAATCCCTCCCAGCATCAGAGTCTTTTCCAATGAGTCAACTCTTCGCATGAGGTGACCAAAGTACTGGAGTTTCAGCTTCAGCATCATTCCTTCGAAAGAAATCCCAGGGCTGATCTCCTTCAGAATGGACTGGTTGGATCTCCTTGCAGTCCAAGGGCCTCTCAAGAGTCTTCTCCAACACCACAGTTTAAAAGCATCAATTCTTCGGCGCTCAGCCTTCTTTACAGTCCAACTCTCACATCCATACATGACCACAGGAAAAACCATACCCTTGACTAGATGGACCTTAGTCGGCAAAATAATGTCTCTGCTTTTGAATATACTATCTAGGTTGGTCACAACTTTTCTTCCAAGGAGTAAGCGTCTTTTAATTTCATGGCTGCAGTCACCATCTGCAGTGATTTTGGAGCCCCCCAAAATAAATTCTGACACTGTTTCCACTGTTTCATCATCTGTTTCTCACGAAGTAATGGGACCAGATGTCATGATCTTCATTTTCTGAATCCTCAAATTATGTACTCTCCATTTCAGGTGCTCACAGATCCAAACCTGATAATATTTTACTAGTTTTTACAACAATACATTTTTGAGCACTTCCCCAGTTGTCCAGTGGCAAAGACTCTGTGATGTCAATGCAGGGGCCCCAGGTTCCATACCTGATCAGGGATCTAAATCCCACATGCTGCAACTAACGGTCCAACACACTGCAACAAAGATGGAATATCCTGCCTCCCACAACTAAGACCCGGCACAGACAAATGAGTAAATAAATATTCTTTAAAAATAGGAAAATGAAACAATACATTTTTTGATCACGCAGATAGAAGGGTGAAAGGTGAATGTTAACAAAGCCACAGTTTGAAGCCTGCTATGTAATCGATGGTCCTAGCATGTAGTTTCCTGATTTTATTGTACAGTATATATGAATAAAGCCAAGATACACCTTTTCCTTTGTTTATAACTGATTTAGTTAGAAACAGTTTTTAAAGAGTCCTGCCCAGTTGTCTCTTGGAGAGTCACCTGGGTGATAGAAGACTGTCATCAGCCTTTGTAGCAGTATTGCCTTGTAGCTATTATCCTCAGCACCAAAGGTGACTTTAAAAATATTTTATAATGTGAATCTATCAGTGCTAGATGACTGTTGACAAATTTGTGTATCTGTGAGCATGCACTATAAGCTTAGGATGGACAAGTGTTTGGACTTTCATGTCTGGGAATTGTGCCATCAGTACACACAGTTAAGTCACATGTTTTGTGGTGGTTTTTTTTTTTTTTTTTTGGCTCCCCCCCACACCATGCCATCTGTGTGTTTGGCATTATGCCCACTTGCAAGTTGGTCAGACCTGTGCCAACATAATGGGATGTAGATGGATGGTACGTAGAATGCTGCAAAATGTAACATTTTAAAGGAGAAAACCTGCTTCAGGGGGCACCACGTTGGTTCAACATATGGCCTTCCATGGATACCTGAGGAGAAAGGGTGAACAGAGACAAGAAATCCACAGATACTCCCAAGTGGCAACAAAAAAGTAAGAATGCTGTGATGATGTCTATACAAGTACAAAATGAAAACATTCTCATACACCTTATGGCTTGACATATTTAAAATTAAGTCATATGTGGAACCTCCATGAAAATGTTGATTAGTAATAGACCATTAAGATTTTTATAGGCACATTTACTATTTCAGGTGCATATCTGATAATATGCTCAGAGAGTTAAGTGTTTCATTAAAATCACAGTATTCCTTGGAAAAAAAATCAGAGCCTAAATGATACTTTTGAGTTTTGCAGGTCAAAGAATAAGATGTAGGTTTTAGAATTTTCATGGAAAGCAGTGGTTGATCTTAATTTTTTATGTCAGTGAGTGAGACTTTTTAATATTATATGTTGTTTGAATCAAGCATATGTGGTGTTGGAGAAGACTTTTGAGAGTCCTTTGGACTGCAAGGAGATCCAACCAGTCCACTCTGACGGAGATCAATCCTGGGATTTCTTTGGAAGGAATGATGCTATAGCTGAAACTCCAGTACTTTGGCCACCTCATGCGAAGAGTTGACTCGTTGGAAAAGACTCTGATGCTGGGAGGGATTGGGGGCAGGAAGAGAAGGGGACGACCCAGGATGAGATGGCTGGATGGCATCACAGACTCAATGGACGCAAGTCTGAGTGAACTCCGGGAGATGGTGATGGACAGGGAGGCCTGGCGTGCTGTGATTCATGGGGTCGCAAAGAGTCGGACACAACTGAGTGACTGAACTGAACTGAATTGAACTTTGAAGGTATAATTTCAATAACATGGACTAAGCATTTTTAAAATTTTTGCAAAGGCAGTGAACTTGTGACAAGAAGGTAGATAATGGAAGATGCAGATGAGTGTAGGAAATAAGGTTAGGCAGTCTTGAAAGAAGATGAAACAAAAATTAAGAACATGAAATAAATAGTTGACAAGTTCAGAAAAGGGGATATTATTTCTGAGCTCTATGCCTTGACTGCAGCAGGGGCTAAAAGAACAACATTAGAGAGCTTTGTTGTAATGGAAAATCTTATTTTCTGCTTCTGATCTTTAGAGTGTAACAGGTATTAAATGCAAATCCTTATGAATTTGAGGATTTGAAAATATTTTAACACATTCAAGGAGTGATTACATATAGAAGTAACTAAGTTACATGACATAATTTACCTGGTTTGTTAGGTTGAAAGAAATTTCATTTTCAGTGACACACAGACTAGTGCAGTTGGAGTCAAATTTTGGAGATTATCCACTAAAATGCCTGCAAAGAAGAGTCTCTAAATAAAAATCAATTTCAGTTCAACTATGAAGTTTTTGTGAGAATCATGTCTTTATCTGTTTGGTTTAAAGAAAAACAGTACTTACTGGTGATGATTTTGTTTTCATATATTGACAACTTCTTAGTGATGCATGTAACTAGTCACTTTGGAGTATTTGTTCGCTTTAAAAACAGTGATGGAGAGTACTTAAAATTTTATAGTGATTACACATCTCAAATGGATGAATGGGACCCTGTGAATCACAAGGAGAAACCTATAGGGGAAAAAGTCAACAAGTTCATTTCTAGATGCCTCTTAGCTACACCCTTCTAACCACCCTTCATTTGTCAATACTGAACTTTAATGAGTCCGGATAAGAAGCAAGTCAATGGATATCCATTTAGCTAGAGATAATCTGAACTCCAGCTGATTGTCCTAGCAGCTGTGTGACTTCATTACCATTAGAAAGGCATGCAGCCAAGCCAGCTGGTACCCAAACCAGCTACTCAGTACACAGAGCATATCCATTTGTTGGTTTACACATCAAAATTACACAGGCTCCATGAAAAGTTTGGAGTAGGAAATAGAATCTGCATAAAGCTTTAATTTAAAGGGTTTATCATTACTATGCCAAGTACAGCTAGTTTGTTTTGTTTGTGTTATAATATGGTGTATTGTGGTGGTTTTCGGTTCTTCCATAAATGCAGCCTCCATGCAGAATTTGCATTGAGATACCAAACATAACTGCACATCATAATTTCCCAGTTAAGAAAACATTTTGTGGTTGTGTTTGCTTTAGTACTTAACAACAGTACATTTTCATTTTTTGTTTCAAGGCAGCTTTTATAGAAAACAGTTGCACAAACTTATTATTAATAGCTAGTTTAGCTGCCATCTGTCCCCTCCTTTCTATCCATAATTCTGCTGTTTAGATCAGGCTTCTGGTGGCTCTTCATTGCACTTTTACAAAGGTTTTCTAACTGAACCCGTTTGCTAGTCTGTCACTTCTTTATGTTACTAGTAGACAATTGTCTTGACTTTTAACCTCATTGTATAGAGCACTGTTTACACAGTAATCTCTGGACCAGAAATTTCTCTGGAATGCAGATTTTAAGCTCTTTTCCAGATCCTCTGTATAAGTCTAGGAATTGATTTTATTTATACTAATCTTTGAAAAACGCTCTGTAGTGAAAATTGTTTATTGTTTAGTTGCTAAGTCGTGTTCAACTCTTTTGCAACCCCATGGACAATGTAGCCCAACAGGTTCCTCTGTCCAAGGGATTCTCTGAGCAAGAATACTTGAGTGGATTGCCATTTCCTTCTCCAGGGATTCTTCCCAACCCACAGATCAAACCCATGTCTCCTGCATTGTCAGGCAAATTCTTTGCTGCTGAGCCACCAGGGAGGCCCCACTTTGGGCAGAATACCAGTATGTAAAATATACTCCCAGTTTAATAAAATGATTAAACTTTTACCTAATTAAAAAGGAGTTGAATATAGATCATAAGTTCAAAGTATGTGAAAAAGCAGTGTATGTAAGTAACCCTTGTAGTGTTATAGTAGAAAGAAAGAGGTTTGTCAGTCTCCTCCATAAGGATAACATGGTAGACGAGGGTTGGTCAGTTCCTGAGAAAGAAAGACACAAATGCAGAGTTTGTACAAGAATGCAGACGTTTCTAAGGAAAGACTAGCAATAGCAGACAGTCACCTACATTAAATCCTGGAGAAACACAAAATCTCAAGGGGAAAAAGACAAAAACTTAATTGCTGGAGTGAAAGCAAATATTCAAAAGGACAGAGCAAGACCTTTGAAATCTTCAGCTCTCTAGTGATGCTTTCATTGATTCCAGTTGTTGTTGTTGTTTTTTAAATAAGAAAACTGATCCTTGAATGGAAGATTGGGGGACAATGTAGCCCACCATTGGAGGACAATGTAGCTGAGTGTACTAGAAAGTTCTTAAGTGAAGGAGAAAGGAAGTCTGAGAGTCAGAACACTAGGTAAGGTTTTTGAAAGCTGGTAGGAAATGTAAGGGGCTTTGGGTGATATGGGCAAGCAGCAAGAGCAGTTTTTCAGTTGGGATGCACTGTGATGGGAGCAATGGTACAGATCTTATCATATTTTCAAGGACTATGTACTGGCGTTTTAACAGTGATTATAAAACTCAAGACAATCTAAATCAACTTTGAATTAAGTTGTCAATCTAATGTCAAATTTTATGATATTTTTATTTCCAGCAACTGCATTCAAGGCTCAACTTTTATAAATAACATTTTAGTGCCAGAAAAAAACAATTGCCAAAGGATTTCCAAATCATAAATGAATAGTGAAATGACAGGATAGGTGTGTTTGGCATAGTTAAAAATTACTTTGTCATGTGTAACACACTAATTCAAACTGTTAGGACTTAAAACTACCATTTTATCTTTCTCACAGTTTTGAAGGGCAGGGATTTGGAAAGTATCAGTGGGTGATTTATCTCTAATTGATGGACATTATCTCTGGCAGCTGGGGCTGTGAGATCTAAATCCAGATTAGGTTCTTCACCGACATATCTGGTCCGGTGGTGCTCTGCTTGACTTTCCTCTCAGCCTCGAGGATGGCAAGGCTCTTCTCTCTCTTACATCATGGAGGTCTCAGCTTAGTTGAGCTTCTTACATGGAGGCCCAGTGGGTCCCCCGCAAAGCAAATATTTCAGAAACAGCGCTCCAAGAGACTGAAGAGGCAGCTGCAAGGCCTGGAATATCACTTCCACTCCATTCTGTCAGTCAGGCCCAGGTACAAAAAGAGGGCAATACCCTGTACATTTGACTGCACTACGTTTCATGTGGGTGTGATACAGGAATAGAAGACAACTGCTATTGAGACAGCTATAACATTCACCCCTCCTCAAATTTATGGCCATATTACATGCAGAATATGCATCTCCTTCAAGAGCCTCAGCCCAGTATGACATCAGCTCAAATTCCAGAAGGTCATTATTGAAATCAGGTGCAAGCAAGATGAGGTTCCTGAGTGTGCTTCCTCTACTGCAATTCCTTGAGTATGATTTATCCTGAAATAAAGATCTATTAAGAGCTCTCTGGGGAAGGAAATGGCAACCCATTCCAGTACTCTTGCCTGGAGAATCCCATGGACGGAGGAGCCTGGTAGGCTACCGTCTATGGGGTCGCAAAGAGTCAGACACGACTGAGCAACTTCACAAGAGCTCTCTACCCTCTGTACACACCCAACATACAATGACATGGGAAAAGAAGCCGTAGACACTCCCATTCGAAAGTAAGGAAATGCGAAGTATCAAGACATAGCGGTGACTGGTTTGTAACAGTTCTGAAATTCACCAGAGCACATCTTGTCAGTTTTGTGTTTAGCGTCTGGTTCAGCTTTCTGGAGATGATTTTCTGAATGCCAAGTCCTGCTTTCTGAAACACTGTTTTGTTCCCAGAAAAATGTAGTCCGTATTTTCTGTTAAACTGTTACTCAGCTTGCTGCCTTCCCATAGTACGACGGGGCTACAGCAACTTCTTTTCATTCTGTTCTGTCTCTGTCCCCATCGGTCCAACTGGAAGAGTTTCTTTAAAAAACTTTTCATGCTGCCTACATGTCAAACGATAAACCCACCCACTAGACAGCAGGTATACCCCTATATATCTTTCTGATAGACTTTTCTCTAACTTGGCTTTCCTGAGTCCTGTGGGAGAATTCTCTTTAAGATTTTTAAAGCCCTATTAACTGAAAGTCTACAAAGCTTACTGTTAAGAGTCTTAGAAGACCCGCTAAGCAAGACCTTAAAATTTTTTGATATCTTAACAAAGAACCATAGTAGCAACTTTGTGATCTTAAGCCTGATTCCATATGTTATTTGTGGTACCTTTGTTTTATCTTCCCTCTGAAGCCAGTTCTTGAGAATATTTGATGAGAGGGATTGAGAATGAGAAACAATTTTTTCAAACCCATCAAATCCTGGCTCATTATTTTTTTCCTTTACATTTTACTTTAAAACTTCCTTTGTTATTTGGTTCATCTTTCCCTCCCTCTCTGTCTTGCATTTTATTACAGGCAACTAGATGTGAAAGGATTGTTTTTTACCTTTTGCCTAGAAAGTTTTGCGACCATATTCATGAATTTATTAGATACCATTCCTTTCTTCCATGTAAGAAGGAGGAGAAATGTTACTCAGCATTTCACCACTATATAACAAAGGTCCTCTTTTCTCCAGTTCCCAGTACCATTTTTGCACTAACTCAATGGACATAAGTTTGAGCAAACTTTGGGAGATGGTGAAGGACAGAGAAGCCTGGCATGCTGCAGTCCATGGAGTCACAAAGAGTTGGACATGACTCTGCGGCTGAACAACAATTCAAATTTCACCAATAGACGCTCTGATATCCTTTGAGTTTCTGTACATCAGCCACTCCCCAGAGCAATACTTTCAGCAAAAATGCTTATAGTACCAGTAGACTACTTATGTTTGGTGTAGTATATATATCATTTACTTGTTATTTTTATTATTGTTAATAGTAATTATAGAATCAGAAGGGTGGAGGTGAGATTTTACAGAGTACATGGGAGTACTACTAGAGTTACTTATAGTACTTCTGATTATCCCACTTTAGGAAAGTTATGCTAGCAATAGAAGATCAAGGAAGTTTTCAATCATGTCCTTTTGTTACTCAAGCCCTAATTCTGGTACCAAACATATATCAAAATTCATGTGAGTGAATAGTAAAAATATGAGCAGTTTTTAAAAATTGTATTTATTTTATTGGAATCTAATTGTATAAGGTTGTTTGGGTTCCTGTTTTATAACAACTTGAATCAGCTGTAAGTAGAAATAGCATCCCCTCCTTCGTTAGGCTCCCTCCCACCTTCCCCTTCCCACTCCTCTAGGTCATCACAGAGCAGCAAGCATAGCTCTCTGCAGTATACAGCAGCTTCCCACTAGCAATCTGCTTTACACATTGTACCGTATTTACGTAAATGCTACTTTCTCAGATGGTCCTACCCTCTAAGTCCTTTTACGTCTCTATTCCTGCCCTACCATAAAAAAGAGCACCATAAGTACCATCAGTACCATAAAAAAAGAGCAATTTTTAAATGCAGAGAAAGGTAAGATAATTTTATTTGAAAGGTTGATCAATAAAACCATGAAAATCTTACGAACTTTTTATCCCAAAAGATGAAGTTTTAGATGACTTATAGTCTAGGTTGGTAAAGTTAAAAGGGCAAAGATGTTAATCAAACTAAAAATACAAGAAAGTTAGCCATTGTTTGATTCTTGAAAGTTAACATTGATTTATACTAAATAAAACTCAGTCAAGAATATTATTTATAGACCATATAAAATTAGGAAATAGAGAAATATATAAAATATTCAGAAAAGCTATAACAGATTCATGATAATAACATCACAAGGATAATTGTGCTTCAGCTTAATGTATTTTCTAATTTGGGGCTTGACCTATGGGAGAAGAAATGTGTCCTCTTCTCATTGCCATGGCCAGAAAGAAAATGCTAGAATAGCTGGGTGTCTGTTCCATTTTGACAGTTCTTAGATTTTCTGTTTTCAGTATGTAGAAAAATATTAATTGTTCTATATTTTCTATTATTGCACTCAACCGTGCTTTGAGCAACTTGTACCACTCTTCAGAAAGTATTTCATTTATTTGCTACTTGGCATTAAAGTTAGATTGTGTAGTATAAGGGCATATGCTAGGACTCGAGACAGATATTGCTGCCACAGCTCGTTAACTATTTGCAAATCATTCCATTGAGAGTGTTTCCCTCAGTTTTCTTGCTTGTATGAGAAATTTCAAACAAAATGATCTGTGAGATTACATATTTATGATTATGTTAATCCCTCCCTGATCTGAAATATCTTAATTTCATTTTCAGTATGTAAGAATTCTTACACCAGAAGACAGAGGAGTCAAACCAAAAATGAATCTTTCAAAAGTCATATTAATAGCCAGTACAAATCATGTCTTTGTAGATTGTTGTTGTTTAGTCACTAACTTGTGTCTGACTCTTTGCAACCTCATGGACTGCAGCACGCCAGGCCTCCCTGTCACTCACCATCTCCCAGAGTTTGTCAAGCTTTGTATGGTAACAAAAAACTCACTAATCTCTCTTGAATAGTTCCAGATAAACAAAACATACTGAAAAATGGAAACATTCATTATTTTAATCAAACAAAACCTTGCTTCCCATTAAAGCTGGTAATGCTGTGCCTCAAATAACTACTTGATGCCAGCTCAGAATAGAGTTATATTGCTGTGCAAAACCAGTGAAAGGGACAGAAAATAAGTTTGAGATAATTATATTTGGGACATTATTTGCTGCATTTTACCACTTAAGAAACACATGTAAAAACCTTTTATTAATGTGATAAGGTAAGCTTTCCAAAACAGAATCACAGCTATCTTTTTGGATTGAGACTCTAAGATATACCCTTTACCCACTCTGTTCAAGAATATATGATGAGGACTCAATTGTCAATCAAATCAAATTAAAACTCTTTGCCTTCACATTGTCATAGCCCTTTCATATTCATACAAATGTCTTTTCTTTTTCTCTTAAAAAATCCAGTTTTCTTCTAACTTCATCTCCAAGTGATTCTTCTGCTTCCCTATCAATTATAATTGTTCCCCATATGTGAGCAATTAATAAATGTAAGGCAAGTAAATATATATCACTGTTTAAAGTAATTAGTAGTTTTGACATTTTCAGTCTGTTGGGATGAATGTTTTCTCATTGTACCATCCAAATTATTTTGGTCCTATATGCCCTTGCTAGCAAAAAGCTGACAAGTGCTTATAGATAAATCTTGATACTCATTGATAGAATTCTGTACTTTTTGAGGCAAAAAAATTGATAATTCCCTGAAATTACTTCATGACCTTAATTAAAATGATTTAATGTACAATGGATTTTGATTTCAAATAATTTGTTGTACAGATTATCCTCTGAGTCTATGAGTTTGATTCTTGAAAACCATTCCAAGTATTTAGAGTTCCATGGCTTATTACTTATGCTATTTTTCTTTTAAATTTTTAGCTCCATAATTTTATAATACTGTGTGTTAATTAAG
>SJYQ01001495.1:1577392-1598326 GCA_006410935.1 Redunca redunca
TGTCAATGTTTGGCAAAAGCAATACAGTAATGTAAAGTAAACTAAAGTTAAAATAAAAATTTCAAAAAAAATAAAAAAGAAAAAAATATATATATATTTTTATTAATAAAATTATGTGTACAACCAAACTTTTGCTTTGAGGTTTAGTAATGCTAGGATGTCAAATGTTTGACATAGCATTTGAGTAGCATTTAGTGATAGCAGTTTTATCACCATTCAGTTCAGTTCAGTTCAGTCGCTCAGTCGTGTCCATCTCTTTGCGACCCCATGAATTGCAGCACACCAGGCCTCCCTGTCCATCACCAACTCCTGGAGTTCACTCAGACTCGCGTCCATCGAGTCAGTGATGCCATCCAGCCATCTCATCCTCTGTTGTCCCCTTCTCCTCCTGTCCCCAATCCCTCCCAACATCAGAATCTTTTCCAGTGAGTTAACTCTTCTCATGAGGTGGCCAAAGTACTGGAGTTTCAGCTTTAACATCATTCCTTCCAAAGAACACCCAGGGCTGATCTTCAGAATGGACTGGTTGGATCTCCTTGGCAGTCCAAGGGACTCTCAAGAGTCTTCTCCAACACCACAGCATTGGTGACATGTAAATCAGATAACCGACCGTCTCCTAGAACAAAGCCATTTGAATACCACTTGAAACCAGATATTGATTTTGAAACATTGCACGATTATTGAGCATTGTTGAACATCAGTTTGTTCAACTATATATACAGTAATACCCAACTCAGTGGATTATTTTTATTTTCAGTTATTTTTTTTTGAGTATAGCTGATTTTCAATGTTGTATTAGTTTCAAGTGCACAGTAAAGTGAATCAGTTATACATATACATATACCCACTATTTTTTAGGTTCTTTTCCCAGATAGGTCATTGCAGGCTATTGAGTAGTATTTACTGTGTTATACAGTAGACACTTTTTAGTTATATCTATTTAAGTATAGTAGGGTATATATGTCAATCCTAATCTTCCAATTTATCCCTCCCTGCCTTGCCCTGTTGATAATCATAATTTTGTTTTCCATGCCCATGACTCTATTTCAGTTTCGTAATATGTTCGTTTGTACCAGTTTTCAGGAGTCCACTTATAACTGATAACACATGATATTTGTCTTCGTCTGACTCACTTCACTCACCATGACAGTTTCTGAGGTCATCCATGTTATTGCAGAAGGCATTGTTTCATTCTGCTTTATGGCTGAGTAATATTCATTGTGCGTACACACACACAGCCCCCACGTCTTTATCCATTCCTCAGTGGGCATTTATGTTGCTTCCATGTTCTAGCTGTTGTAAACAGTGCAACAATGAACATTGGGGTCCATGTATCTTTTTGAATTATGATTTTCTCTGGTTATTGGTGATCCTCCCAAGTTTAAGTTCTTGCTTACAAACTCTGGGTCATTGGGTATTCTCTTAAGTTATGCAGTACAGGCTGTTTAAGCTTACTTGTGCCTGTCTCGATGTGTGTTGGGAAGTAGAGCGACACATTCTGTTAGGTGCCTTGTTTGAAGAACCCAGGAGCATGAAGTTAGCCATGGAAGACATTCTCTGTAACATGGGGGATGAAGTTCAGAGTTTGATGTACTTTTCCCAAATAAATAAAGTAATGTCAATGTGGAGGGCTAGTGTTTAAAGATTTTTCACTTTTTATACCACTCTCCTGCCTTGTACAACCTACATCTTGAAGCATTCTCACATATCTTTAGAAATACATTCCTATTAGGAATGTTGACTTTTTGATATTCTACCTGAAATTGGAATTGCATAATCATTATCATAATTATAGAGCAGTAATATAATTTCTGTAAATACCTGAAGCAACTCCACCTTCTGTTTTCAGTTTTATTGCAAAAAACATTGCTGCTTCTGTTTACAAGAATGTCAGAGTATTGTTCCTGCCTTTTTGTCACTGTTGCATCAAAGAAAAGTAAGACAAATAGAAATTTATAACTGTTGTGATTTTCCTAAGCACAGGTCTAAGTATGTTTAATTTTGTCAGCTTGGAACCCAGCACAATGGTTAGCCAATAGTAGGCTCTGAATAAATATTTATACTAGAAATGACTTTGAAACTTAGTCTGATGAAAATGGTCATTTTCAATAAAGTATAATAATAATATACCCCTATACCATTCTTTTTTTTTTTTTTTTGCCAGAATCACTCTGATTTGAATAAAAGAACCTGAGGACGTTCTGCTTGTTAAGAAATAACAGTCATTTGTAAATAAGAAAAAAGTACTCATACATTGTACTATCTTATTACCTTTTATTTTTTTTATATGCCACTAAGGTAAAAATCCAACAACAAAATGCTTCAGGCAGTTATTCTAAGTTTGACCATATGGGCATTACTTCTGCAATCTACATGTGAAATAGGAAAACAAATCTTACACACATGTTTGTTAAAACATGGACTATCTATTTGTTAAAGGTAAAGCAAGAAAATGCTACTTCAATAAATTTTTAAAACTGCAAGTCAGTAGGTTAAATATTAATTTCAATGTCTACAATAATGGGGACTTCTGCTATTTAAGGATGTCATTTTTCTACTTTGTAGTCAACAAGCATATTGATTAGAATCAATTCCCTGCAAAAAAGTCTCTCATCATTTTTAACATAAGTTTTTCCTCTTTAACAGTAGCCTGAAGCCTATCTCTTTTTTTTTTTTTTTTTTGAGTGTGGTCAATTTAGCAACAAATTTGCAATTAATCATTCCCTGATTGCAATGAATGATCTGTCAATAATATGCAACTCACATTGCTAAAAGGGTTATTCTGAGCTTTATTGTTTTCTTTTTGTCTCGGGAATGCTTTGACTAGCTATATTTCCTAGAATGGATTTGAATAGTTGTTTTGAGGTAATGCATGCCAGTTTTAAAGAGACACTTCAGACTGCTCTGAGGGTATTAATCAAGATATGCCCTAACTTTCTTTTGGCATTACAATATTTGGACATCTGTTCTGACTCCTTATATGTGAAACAAAACTCATACCAGATAGTAGAATAAATGAAGGGTTTCATTATCTTAAATGTCATAACATTTGTTTGAATTATCATGTGTAAATTTTAAATGCTGAAATTGTCATTTTGGTTTTGTTTCATCTATTTTGCTGTCCTTTCAAAAGACTATATGCCTGAAAAAATTCTTTTCTCTATTGAATTAATAATTTAAAAGAAATAATTTACTATTTTATGCAATAACAATGAAATTGTTGTGGATGAGCTATATATTCTGGTAATTTATAAAGCATAAATATTTTACTGAGAGAAAGTTACCCTTTTAAAGCACAAAAGGTTTCTTGTTATAATGGGAGTGTGTTTAGTGACAAATAGTACATTTTTAAAAAGCCATTTGTTGACTATTATAGTTCCCTTTGTGTAATGGTATTATAGATTCTTAGGCATTCACTTATTAAAGTCTTTTCCATTGTGTGTATCAGGAAAGACTTGTTTTTGAATTCCATGGTGCCACTAATTAGTGGCAACTGCATCTAGATGTTCACAGGTCAACCTGAAATATAAGAATGTATTTGGACTTTTCATTTAAACAATGAAAATAATTTGATTGTGATATATATCAAAAATAATATCGAATTTGAATTTAACCACCTTAATACCTTTGCCTTTCTGAAGGATTGTTTTTAGTTTATTTGTTGAACCATTATTGTTCATCATGGAAAGATAACAGTTTACCATGAATCCATATCACATATATTCACTAGACTTGCCAACAGTAGTCATACTAGATACTGGATTAGTGTCTATATATATATTTTTTTTTTTTTCATTTCACATTAGGGTGAAAGAATAGTATATAATTTAACTTACGTAAAGTGATTTAACTAAATCATGGAAGCAAAGTAGTGTTTTACACTTAATTTTGAATATCTTTAGAAAGCCATAGGTGCTTTCAACCTTCTATTTTCATATTTGATGTCAGAGTCAGTGATGTTTTGCCTAGCAAACCATTTCAGTCCAAGATGCCCCATAATATTTTGCATGTGAGACTAATTTCAAGTTGTTATAATTCTTAATTGAAAGCTATTTTTATAAATGTTGGTAATTTGAAATGAGATAAAGTTTAAATTTATCTTTTTATATTTGCAAAAACTGAAAGATTTTGTACTTCTTTTAAATAATGGGATCCTGAGTTAAGACCAGCACAAAAATGAAAAAATTATCCCATTGGAAATATTAAATATGGTTTGTCTTAAGCTGTGCATACATTTTGAGTTAGACATCTAAAATCTTGTCATTTTATGAAGCACTAAATAAACTAAAATACCAGATTACCATATAGGATAAAATTATAAATACTAAATGAGATAAAATACTAAATGTACTAAAGACTTACTCTATAAAGGACAGTTTTTATAAGACAATACATTTTAGTCATACATCTTCTCTAAGCAGGGAGAATTTATAGTTTGAGTTGGAAAGCACTTTTCTATGTTTAAACATTCAAAGCCCCTAAAAGATTGAAACTAATATGTTGGTACCAAAATATGGAACATTTTACCCATTCACATATTTATGGCATTTGATTAAGATCTCATTTCTGGCTTCCTTGATGGCTCAGACAGTAAAACATCTGCCTGCAATGTGGGAGACCTGGGTTCAATCTCTGGGTTGGGAATATCTTCCTGGAGAAGGAAATGGCAACCCACTCCAGTACTTTTGCCTGGAAAATTCCATGGATGGAGGAGCTTGGTAGGCTACAGCCCATGGGGTTGCAAAGAGTTGGACACAACTGAGCAACTTCACTGGCTCATTTCTATTTAAGTGCTCTGATAAGTAAATAACTACAATATGTACCTCTGTGATGATTTTTGTGCTTAGAGTTAAAATGATAGTTTTATATGTGGAATTTTTCATGATGAATGAAAATTTTCAGAGTCTTAGAAATTTAATTCTCAAATAGCAATATGGAATGTGAAACTCCATTTTTAATTTATTCAGATAAACAGAATTAAACATCCTTGTCTGCCTCATCATAGCACCATTTTGCTAAACAAATTGATATAAAGTTATTTTATCAGAAAATAGTAACAGTAGGCATATGTCTCTGAAAGTGTTTGCATGGATTAAGCATTCAAAGTAGATATATTGAAAATGCTTATGTCTGAGTAAGTATGTGTGATAGTTTGACTTATGCAAAGTTTGCCTGTGGTTATTACTATTTATTAAACCTACAAACAGTATAATTAACAGATTTTTCACCTTTTCAATTCCACTCAAGTTTAAATATTTTATTTTCATGTACTGTAAATAAATACTTTTATTGTTAGGATTTGTATTGCAATTGAATGTAGAATATCAAAATGATTTAAATTTCTTGGCACCTGTTTCTTTTAGAGATGACCCATGTTTCTTCATTTTGAAGGTTCAGTAACTACATGAGGTACTCAAAGCAGTTTTCTGTTTGTGAAATTACTTTATAAGGGAATAATAGATATATGTACTAGTTAATTGCAAACAGAGGAATTGTGATAACAGAAGTGTAAGGATTATATTTAAATATTCATAAATATTGAATAGATTCCCAGAGCTACTAAGTTTTAAATGTTAGAATGGCCAGGAAATAAAAGGGCTTGAAAGCTAAGCCTCAGATTTTGAACTAGCATAGCTTCAGTTGAACTTGATAGCTTCAGTTAGATCTATAGGACTGATTATTGACTGGATGTGGAAGAAAAGGGAAAGTAAGAAATAACTTTTACTCTGAATCCAAGTAGCTAGGATTTGGATGAAGGCATCAGTGATGGAAATAACAGTTTGAGAACTGCATCCATTTTGGGGGGAAAGATGATGTTGGATTTGAATTTTCAACATGGGACCTGAATGGTAGAATAAAGTATGGGCTTGGAAGCCTGCGTCTGAATAGCGCAAGAGCAGCCGAGGTTGCAGATACTGAACTAGATTTTATCAGAATAGTCGAAAGCTGTAGATAAGAGTGTAAACAGAGATGTGGAGATTTTAAGAGCATTGGATTTTAAGACTGTTTCTTTTGGAAGAAATGAAGGACAGTGTTGCAGGGAACAGGAGAACAATTCTGAAAAACACTTTGGAGTTCAGTGACTTGGGATTGTTTTCTCACACTGTGGACTACTATAACTTTGATTTCTCATCATAATTGTCAGTGAAATATTTGTCAGTATCACTCAAAAAAGATCTTGAAAAAAATATATGGCACATTTTTAAATGTGTAAATTTTAAGAATTGCTGAAAAGATACAGAGAATCTAGTAATAAACCAATAATTATATCTATATTAAGTGTATGAAGTTACTTTTCTGAAGGAAACATTTTATTTAAAAAATAGACCCGTATATTGTGTACAACGTGAAAGTGAGGAGTATTTTAGCTGGTATTCGTAAAGGATAATAATACATATGCTACTGCTGCTGCTAAGTCGCTTCAGTCGTGTCCGACTCTGTGCGACCCCATAGACGGCAGCCCACCAGGCTCCCCCGTCCCTGGGGTTCTCCAGGCAAGAACACTGGAGTGGGTTGCCATTGCCTTCTCCAAATAATACATATAGTTATTTAAAAATCTTGTGAAATCATAAATGTTACACTTTTCTTATAATTTTTCAGTAACAAGTTTTACATTAATCATTGATCAGTGATCAGTGCAAAGAAATAGAGGAAAACAAAAAGTGGGAAAGATTAGAGATCTCTTCAAGAAAATTAGAGATACCAAGGGAACATTTCATACAAAGACAGAAACAATAAAGGACAGAAATGGTATGGACCTAAGAGAAACAGAAGATATTAAGAAGAGGTGGCAAGTATACACAGAAGAACTATACAAAAAAGATCTTCAAGAACCAGATAACCACAATAGTGTGATCACTCACTTTGAGCCAGACATTCTGGAATGCAAAGTCAAGTGGGCCTTAGGAAGCATCACTATGAACAAAGCTAGTGGAGGCAATGGAATTCCAGTTGAGCTACTTCAAAGCCTAAAAGATGATGCTGTGAAAGTGCTGCACTCAATATACCACCAAATTTGGAAAATTCAGCAGTGGCCACAGACTGCAAAAGGTCAGTTTTCATTCCAATACCAAAGAAAGGCAATGCCATGGAATGTTCAAACTACTGCACAATTGCACTCATCTCACACGCTAGCGAAATAATGATCAAAGTTCACCAAGATAGGCTTCAAAAGTACGTGAACCATGAACTTCCAGATGTTCAAGCAGGATTTAGTAAACACAGAGGAACCAGAGATCAATAGCTAACATCTGTTGGATCATAGAAAAAGCGTGAGAGTTGAAGAAAAACATCTATTTCTGCTTTATTGACTATGTCAAAGCCTTTGACTATGTGGATCACAAAAAACTGTAGAAAATTCTTCAAGAGATAGAAATACCAGAGCACTTGATCAGCCTCCTGATAAATCTGTATGCAGGTCAAGAAGCAATAGTTAGAACTGGACATGGAAAACAGACTGGTTCCAAATCAGGAAAGGAGTTCATCAAGGCTGTGTATATTATCACCCTGCTTGTTTAACTTCTATGCAGAGTACATCATGCAAAATGCCAGGCTGGATGAATCACAAGCTGGAATCAAGGTTACTGAGGAAAATAGCAATAACCTCAGATATGCAGATGACACCACCCTTATGGCAGAAAGCAAAGAAGAATTAAAGAGCCTCTTGATGAAAGTGAAAAAGGAGAGTGAAAAAGTTGGCTTACATACTTCAGAAAACTAAGATCATGACATCCAGTCCCAAAACTTCATGTCAAATAGATTAATAATTGAAATAATGAGAGACTTTATTTTTGGGGACCCCAGTCAGTGCAGATGGTGACCGCATTCATAAAATTAAAACATGCTTGCTCCTTGAAAGAAATACTATGACCAACCTAGACAGCATATTCAAAAGCAGAGACATTACTTTGCCAACAAAGGTCCGTCTAGTGAAAGCTATGGTTTTTCCAGTAGTCACATATGGATGTGAGAGTTGGACTATGAATGCTGAGCACCCAAGAATTGACTTTTTGAACTGTGGTATTGGAGAAGACCCTTGAGAGTCCCTTGGACTGCAAGGAGATCCAACCAGTCCATCCTAAAGGAAATCATTCCTGAATATTCATTGGAAGGACTGACACTGAAGCTGAAACTCCAATACTTTGACCAACTGATGTGAAGGACTGACTCATTGGAAAAGGCCCTGATGCTGGGAAAGATTGATGGCAGGAGGAAAAGCGGACAACAGAGAATGAGATGTTTGGATGGCCTAACCAACTGATGGACAGGAGTTTGAGAAAGCTCCAGGAGTTGGTGATGGACAGGGAAGCCTGGCATGCTGCAGTCCATTGGGTTGCAAAGAGGTGGACACAACTGAGTAACTGAACTGAACTGAACAAGTTTTACATTCAGTTCAGTCACTCAGTCGTGTCCGACTCTTTGCGACCCCATGAATTGCAGCACGCCAGGACTCCCTGTCCATCACCAACTCCTGGAGTCCACTCAAACTCACATCCATTGAGTCTGTGATGCCATCCAGCCATCTCATCCTCGGTCATCCCCTTTTCCTCCTGCCCCCAATTCCTCCCAGCATCAGAGTCTTTTCCAACGAGTCAACTCTTCGCATGAGGTAGCCAAAGTACTAGAGTTTCAGCTTTTGCATCATTCCTTCCAAAGAAATCCCAGGGTTGATCTCCTTTAGAATGGACTAGTTGGATCTCCTTGCTGTCCAACGGACTCTCAAGAGTGTTCTCCAACACCACAGTTCAAAAGCATCAATTCGTCAGCGCTCAGCCTTCTTCACAGTCCAACCCTCACATCCATACATGACCACTGGAGAAACCATAGCCTTGACTAGACGGACCTTTGTTGGCAAAGTAATGTCTCTGCTTTTTAATATGCTATGTAGGTTGGTCATAAGTTTCCTTCCAAGGAGTAGGCGTCCTTTAATTTCATGGCTGCAGTCACCATCTGCAGTGATTTTGGAGCCCCAAAAGTAAAGTCTGACACTGTTTCCCCATCTATTTCCCATGAAATGATGGGATGAGATGCGATGATCTTAGTTTTCTGAATGTTGAGCTTTAAGCCAACCTTTTCACTCTCCTCTTTCACTTTCACCAAGAGGCTTTTTAGTTCCTCTTCACTTTCTGCCATAAGGGTGGTGTCATCTGCATATCTGAGGTTATTGATATTTCTCCCGGCAATCTTGATTCCAGCTTCTGCTTCTTCCAGTTCAGCATTTCTCATGATGGACTCTGCATATAAGTTAAATAAGCAGGGTGACCATATACAGCCTTGACGTACTCCCTTTCCTATTTAGAGCAATTCTGTTGTTCCATGTCCAGTTCTGACTGTTGATTCCTGACTTGCACATAGGTTTCTCAAGAGGCAAGTCAGGTGGTCTGGTATTCCCATCTCTTTCAGAATTTTCCACAGTTTATTGTGATCCACACAAAGGCTTTGGCATAGTCTATATAAGCAGAAATAGATGTTTTTCTGGAACTCTCTTGCTTTTTCCATGATCCAGCGGATGTTGGCATTTGATTTCTGGTTCTGCCTTTTCTAAAATCAGCTTGAACATCAGGAAGTTCACGGTTCACATATTGCTGAAGCCTGGCTTGGAGAATTTTGAGCATTACTTTACTAGCATGTGATATGAGTGCAATTGTGCGGTAGTTTGAGCATTCTTTTGCATTTCCTTTCTTGGAATTGGAATGAAAACTGACCTTTTCCAGTTCTGTGGCCACTGCTGAGTTTTCCAAATTTGCTGGCATATTGAGTGCAGCAATTTCAGCAGCATCATCTTTCAGGATTTGAAATAGTTCAACTGGAATTCAATCACCTCCATGAGCTTTGTCGTACTGATCTTTCTAAGGCCCACTTGACTTCACATTCCAGGATGCCTGGCTCTACATGAGTGATCACATCACCGTGATTATCTGGGTCGTGAAGATCTTTTTTGTACAGTTCTTCTGTGTATTCTTGCCACCTCTTCTTAATGTCTTCTGCTTCTGTTAGGTCCATACAATTTCTGTTCTTTATCAAGCCCATCTTTACATGAAATGTTTCCTTGGCATCTCTAATTTTCTTGAAGAGATCTCTAGTCTTTCCCATTCTGTTCTTTTCCTCTATTTCTTTGCATTGATTGCTGAAGAAGGCTTTCTTATCTCTTCTTGCTATTCTTTGGAACTCTGCATTCAGATGCCTGTATCTTTCCTTTTCTGCTTGGCTTTTTGCGTCTCTTCTTTTCATAGCTATTTGTAAGGCCTCCCCAGACAGCCATTTTGCTTTTTTGCATTTCTTTTCCGTAGGGATGGTCTTGATCCCTGTCTCCTGTACAGTGTCATGGACCTCATTCCATAGTTCATCAGGCACTCTATCTATCAGATCTAGACCCTTAAATCTATTTCTAACTTCCACTGTATAATCATAAGGGATTTGATTTAGGTCATACCTGAATGTTCTAGCAGTTTTCCCTACATTATTCAATTTAAGTCTGAATTTGGTAATAAGGAGTTCATGATCTGAGCCACAGTCAGCTCCCAGTCTTGTTTTTGTTGACTGTATAGAGCTTCTCCATCTTTGGCTGCAAAGGATATAATCAACTGATGTCGGTGTTGACCATCAGGTGAAGTCCATGTGTTTACATTAGTAAATCCAAAGAAATTAAAAAAGAAAATAATTATCATTTTCATTATCAAGTATTTTCTATAATGCTGTTAGTTTGACTGCTTTACCAAATTATTTTCTAACTTAATCCTTACCATAACCTCAAAGAGTAGAAACTCCCCAGGATTCCACTGCTAGTAAGTGATGGAGAAAATATTTAAAGGAAGAATTATTTAATACTGAATCATATTTGTTTTTTTTCCCATTGAAAAATTGAATGGTTGTTCATTTAATGTATAAAAAATAAGGATAGATATTGCTGGAATAATGAAGTAACAAAATCTGGATTATTCATATACATATAAGCATTCCATAAATTTATTCATATATGTAATTTAAGTTTTATCTAAGCATTGATGATTTCCAGTTTTCAATCAGTCAGTTCAGTCACTCAGTCGTGTCCAACTCTTTGCGACCCCATGGACTGCAGCACGCCATGCCTTCCTGTCCATCACCAAATTCCAGAGTCCACCTAAACCCATGTCCATTGAGTCGGTGATGCCATCCAACCATCTCATCCTCAGTCATCCCCTTCTCCTCCTGCCCTCAGTCTTTCTCAGCATCAGGGTCTTTTCAAATGAGTCAGCTCTTCGCATCAGGTTTCCAAAGTATTGTAATTTCAGCTTCAACATCAGTCCTTCTACTGAACACCCAGGACTGATCTCCTTTAGGTTAGACTGGTTGGATCTCCTTGCAGTCCAGGGGACTCTCAAGAGTCTTCTCCAACACTGCAGTTCAAAAGCATCAATTTTTTGGCACTCAGCTTTCTTTATAGTCCAACTCTCTTATCCATACGTGATCACTGGAAAAACCATAGCCTTGACTAGACAGACCTTTGTTGACAAAGTAATGTCTCTGCTTTTTAATATGTTGTCTAGGTTGGTCATAACTTTACTCCAAGGAGTAAGTGTCTTTTAATTTCACGGCTACAATCACCATTTGCAGTGATTCTGGAGACCAAAAAAATAAAGTCAGACACTGTTTCCAATGTTTCCCCATCTATTTGCCATGAAGTGATGGGACCAGATGCCATGATCTTAGTTTTCTGAATGTTGTGCTTTAAGCTGCCTTTTTCACTCTCCTTTTTCACTTTCATCAAGAGGCTCTTTAGTTCTTCACTTTCTTCCATGAGGGTGGTGTCATCTGCATATCTGAGGTTACTGATATTTCTCCCAGCAATCTTGATTCCAGTTGTGCTTCTTCCAGTCCAGCATTTCTCATGATGTACTCTGCATGTAAGTTAAATAAGCAGGGTGACAATATAACCCTTGATGTACTCCTTTTCCCACTTGGAACCATTATGTTGTTCCATGTCCAGTTCTAACTGTTGCTTTCTGACTTGCATACAGGTTTTTCAGAGGCAGATCAGGTGGTCTGGTATTCCGAACTCTTTCAGAATTTTCCACAGTTTATTGTGAACCACACAGTCAAAGGCTGTGGCATAGAAAATAAAGCCAAAATAGATGTTTTTTGGAGAATTTTAAGCATCACTTTACTAGTGTGTGAGATGAGTACAATTGTGTGGTAGTTTGACCATTCTTTCGCATTGCTTTTCTTTGGGATTGGGATGAAAACTGACCTTTTGTAGTCCTGTGGCCACTGCTGGTTTTTCCAAATTTGCTGGCATATTGAGTGCAGCACTTTCACAGCATCATCTTTTAGGATTTGAAATAGCTCAATTGGAAGCCAGTTTTCAAAGCAAACATAAATTGTAGGAAAAAAATCACCTTGTTAATACTATAGCAACATATCACATAAGTTTTGATTTGATATTCTAATAGTCTTAATATTTTCTAGTTAATACAGACTCTCCTGTTAATAATAGTCTCATTAGTCATCAGTCTACTGTACTGTTTGTTATTTAAAAGTCATTCATGACACCATGACATAATTATAGTTTCATATAAGTTCATGAATTCCAGAAATAACTTTAAGTAGGATTTTAGCNTTTTAGCCATTGAGCCTTTCAAAGACATAGGCAGTGACTCTAGTCAAATCGCATACTTTACTGTAATATTTAGGTGAAGCTTTGTGTGTGTAGGTGTTTGTGTAATTTTTATATATGACCTACACTTGAGTCAAGTCAGGAACTCACTACAAAATATAGGAGTAAAATTCTGCTTTTCATGATGGGGCTGGACTTTTGGTGACCACACAAATGTTCAGTTTTTGTTGTTGTTGTTGTTTTTCTGAATGTTAGTTACACAGCTGTGTTCATTTATTCATTGTATACACTTTTATAAACTAGATGTTAAATTTCAATGCAAATTTTAGCAAAAAGTTTCAGTATGATCACAGAGGATTTTGTTATCTCTGATGAACTTCCTAATCTTATTCTATCTCAGTTGGAGGGAGGTATCTTATGAATCAAATTACCCAAACCCAAAACCAGTGAGCCATTTCTAATCCTTTCTTCCTGCTTAGCACTCAGTCACTGCCTAATCAATCAATCAATCATCAGGTATTGATTGAAGTATTGACCTTATAAATATTTTATGACCAGATATGTTCCTTTCCACCTTTACTATTATACATACTGCAGTTCTAACTCAGCAGTTATTTTGTATCTCTCTAATACTGAGCCCACCAAATAAATCATTCATACAGTGTCCAAGTGATGGTTCTAAAATGCAAACCAGATGCCTGGTGTAAAACATTTCTGTAGTTTCATGGTTTTAGAATGAAGTCTCATCTTCCTAACATGAGTAGTCTTTACTTTCCAGACCCAGTTGTGTAGAGTTAGTAAAGGAGCATGAGGACTGAATTCCAAGAAAGGTCATTATTGAAGTGATATGAAGAAAAGTAATGAAGTAATCCAAAATGAAGTGGCCTGGAAAATAGAAGGAAAACTAGGAGTTGAGTTGGTCTGATACAAATCAACGAAGGAGAGTATTAAAGGAATAAAACAAATTAGAATCCAATTTACCTTGAGATCAAGGCTATCAGTGATAATGGACTGACATATTACACTCTAGATGGCAATACGGTAGGGAGTAAAAGTAGAGAAAGCAAAGAGGGGATTCATAGTTGAAAATTTTAAGTTGGAATATTGAAAGCCAGACTTCGGTATGGTCAGAGAGACTGACGAAGTGAAGTCAGAAAATGTAAGTCAATATTTTTAAGAAGTTTGAGTAAAAAGTGAGAAGAAAAGTGTCAGTGTTTTGTAGTACAGGAGTTTAAGGGATTATTGTTTACATTATGGAGACCTAAGCAATTTTAATGTTATAAAAAAAGATCCAATAAAGAGGAAGAGGATGAGGTACTGAAGACAAAGAGTATAAACCCCTGAGGTATTGTGATTCTTAAGAGATTGATAAGAGATAGGATCTAAGCACGGGTTTGGGGGCTGATCTTGGAATGGATGAAGGGGACCTGCGTTAGAGCAGAAGAGAACTGGTATATTTGGAAAGTTCCTTTGGTTAGCTGTGTGTGTGTGTGTGTGTGTCTGTTTGTGTGTGTGTCTCTGTGTGTGTGTGTTATAGGCAATAAGTCCACCTTCACAGATGTGAAAAGAGTAAGAATGTCTAATATGTCCAAAAGGTCAAAGTCATTCTGTTAAACACTGTAGACCAACTAGCTTATTTTGGAGTAAAGTTCAGTTTAAAGGATGAGCCAAACAGAATTATGTTCCTTCAACAAAACTCATATGAACTCATCTCTGCTGCTGCTGCTGCTAAGTCGCTTCAATCGTGTTCGACTGTGCGACCCCATAGACGGCACCTCTAAACTCCCCAGTTTCAACAGCACTCAGTGGTTTCCCTTGCATTATGTTGCCTTCTTCATCCTTGTATTCTTTAGATGACATGGCCCCACAAGGTGTGCATCAGATATATTATATTCCCATTCAGATTTTATATCCTCCCTCTGGATATTGTAATTATCTTTATGTTGTTTTATTATCATTAAAAAAAAAAACCAAACACTGAGATTCAGCCTCTTAAGAAAATTTTAAGTGTACAGTATATACTGACTCAGGTACAGTGTTGTTCAGCAAATCTCTAAAGTTTATTCATATTATTTGACTGACAGTTTATGCCCTTGAATTAGTAACTTTGTTTTTCCCGCTCCCCAGTCCCTGACAACCACCATTCCACTGTTTGATTCTATTAAGTTGACTCTTTTAGATATCTCATAAGAAATGGAATTATTTGTCTAATAGTGCTTTTCTCCAAAATTCAATTTAAGAGGTAGTTGAACTTTCCATTTGCAATAGATAGAAAAAGAGAAAAAGAAGTGGGCAAACATCAGAGAAGGAAGTTGTAAGTCCTTGGGTGTTTACAGTGTATCCTATCACAATTAGTGTTTTATACATTACAACATGTAAGGGTTACATGTCTTTATTTGTCACTATGATAAATCTTTTGTAGGACAAACAATTTTGTTTTGGAGTTGTGTGACAGATGGAAAGGACAACTTTCCCTTATAATTTTAACTTTTCCTAGATACTGAGTAAACTTTTTTATTATTATATTAGAAGGAAAGTACTTTTATCTCTGAAATCTCTCGCAAATTTACTTACCAATATTACTAACTCATAAGGGTAATGTATAGCCCTTTATCCTCTCTAGTTTACTTATGTGGGAGTTCTGTAGTCAGTTTGTATGATGTTCTATGTAGCACTAAGGTAAAAGGTATCTTGGGTAAGGGATTTTGGTCAAGTTCTTCTACCTTAGATGAATCAGGTGTCTCTGATTATGGTCTCAAGCTACTGACTTACTGATTTTATTCTCTTCAAGGAGTGAATATGATTACAGGAAAGGACAGCTAATGTTACATTTGTTCTTGAGGACAAATAATAAGGGCAAATTTGTTTATTTAATGACTACCAGTCAACTTCATTTTGTTTCCCAGACTCACCTAGGAAGTACATCATTAATTAAATGAAGCTTACTCTTACATTGCAAATAGAATTATGGATGCAAGCAGTGTCTCCTGATTCTCTAAATAATAATAGTTGTTTTAGGAAATATGCTGATAGCATTAACAGCAGTTAATGGTGAAATACCCCTTGACAGGAATGTGATCAAAAGGAACATTAAGTGACCTATCCATATTGCTGGATTAAATAAGGGGGTCACACCATGAGCAATGGACTGGGGGATGAAAGACTGAAGTCATTTGTCCGTCTGGTTAGGTGTGTCACCTCAGGAAGCGCCATTACACCCAGATAGATCTTTGCATTCTGAAATAAAGAAATTAATATCTGTCTTTTCTGTCAAAAAAGGCAAATACCTAATTTTGTAAAATGAATGGAGTCAAAATCGATAATTTTCCAGAAATCCTTTAGAAATCATATCTCTGTACAAATATAGCATTTTAAATTTTACACATAAGGAAAAATAGTTGAGAGAAATATTTCCCAGAAATCACCATGACAGAATTTGTAGACTCCCTGTCATGTTTTCAGAGGAACAAGTTGCTCCCTGATGGCTCAGACTGTAAAGAATCTGACTGCAACGCAGGAGACTCAGGTTTGATCCCTGGGTTGGAAAGATCCCTTGGAGTAGAAAACGGCAGCCTACTGCAGGATTCTTGCTAGAAAATTCCATAGACAAAGGAGGTTGGCGGGCTACAGTCCATGGAGTTTCAAAGAGTCAGATATGACTGAGTGGCTAACATTTTCACTTGAATTGTCATTATCTTTTCAGACGAATGAGTTGCCTGGGAAGTTATCACCTGTGTTTTCTTCTATTGTATTTGACTTTATGAAGCAATTACAAAATGACAAACCAGGGAATTTTTTTTTTTTTTTTTTTTGGCGGGACATCTGGTGTTCAGGTGCTACTGCAACCATCAAGATGTTTTAAAGAATCAGGCTTCTTATTTTTTTCCTTTGCAATTTTCGGCAGTGACTTTTATCCTTATGTTTTCAAGTTATCTGCTTATACCTCTTAGAACTAACACCCAATTTCCTGTGATTAAATTGGTGGTGGTGGTGGTGGTGGTGTTAAAGGATGGAAAGGAACTATATCTAGATCACAGTTCTTTGCCATAAAGAGGAACCTTGAGGATTTAGGGTTTGCTTGCTTCTTGCTTGATCACGTGTTTATTAGCTGGGTGGGTACACAGCTTCCCAGATGAGATGAGAGTTCCATTGGTTAAAAAGAGGAGGGAAATACATATTGGAAAGGCATAAGGTGGCATCTGCCACAGACCAATTTAACCCTGTTAGAACCAAAATGCCATGGGTAGGTATACTGTTCTAGGAAAGGGATATCTTGGAGGGGAAAAAAAAAAAAAAAGATGAATCTATCTAAGGGACTTTTAGTATGTGTGTATTTAGAAAGACAGAGAACAATAACAGATAGATAGGAAAGAGATGGTGGAGGGACAGGAATGGGAAAGAGGACAGGAAATGAAATGTAGTGCAGTAATCCAGTGAGTTTGTCCTCTATGATAGACCAAGTAAAAAGAACATATGCTGTCTCTTCCAGGTACCTTATTGAAATCAACCATTTCCCAGTATCATTTTCCAGACATAAAGAATATAGTCATATTTGGAAATCATTTTTTGATAAAGCTAGAATTATTTCGGATGCAATTGGCCTTTAGAGACAGTGGATTACTATTTTCCTATGTGTATGTGTCCCTGTGTGTGACTATTCCAACTTGATAACCTATGATAGGTTATACAAACTGATGAAACTTCACTGTTTTCTTTACCATAGTATTTACCTTATAGATTCACATGGCATTGTTGTTGCTGTTGTTCTGCTGCTAAGTCGCTTCAGTCGTGTCCGACTCTGTGCAACCCCATAGACGGCAGCCCACCAGGCTCCCCTGTCCCTGGGATTTTCCAGGCAAGAACACTGGAGTGGGTTGCCATTTCCTTCAGGCACCAAATAATGTCTTACTTTCTGCAACACCATGAACTGCAGCATGCCATACTTCCCTGTCCTTCACTATCTCTCTAAGTTTGCTCAACCTCATGTCCATTGAGTCAGTGATGCCATCTAACCATCTTATCCTCTGTCGCCCCCATCTCCTCTTGCCCTCAGTCCTTCAAGCATCAGAGTCTTTTCCATTGAATTGTCTCTTTGCATCAGGTGATCAAAGTATTGGACTTTGAGCTTCAGCATCAATCCTTCCAATGAATATTCAGAGTTCATGTCCTTTAGGAACCAATACAGTAATGTAAAGTAAACTAAAGTTAAAATAAAAATTAAAAAAAAAAAAAAAAGGATTGACTGGTTTGATCTCTTTGCAGTCCAAGGGACTCTCAAGAGTCTTCTCCAACACCACAGTTCAAAAGCATCAATTCTTTGGTGCTCAGCCTTCTTTATGGTCCAACTCTCACATCCATACATGACTACTGGAAAAAACATAGTTTTGACTATATGAACCTCTGTCAGCAGAGTGATGTCTCTGCTCTTTAATACGCTGTCTAGGTTTGTCATAGCTTTCTTCCAAGGAGCAAACATCTTTTAATTTCATGGCTGCAGTCACTGTCCACAATGATTTTGGAGCTCAAGAGAATAAAATCTGTCACTGTTTGCACTTTTTCCCTATCTGTTTGCCAAGAAGTGATGGGGGACCAGATGCCATGATCTTTGCTTTTTGAAAGTTGTGTTTTCAGCCAGCTTTTTCACCCTCCTCTTTCACCTTCATGAAGAGGCTCTTTAGTTCACTGTCTGCCATTAAAGTGGTATCATCTACATATCTGAGGTTGTTGATATTTCTCCCAGCCGTCTTGATTCCCACTTGTGATTCATCCAGCCTGGCGTTTCACATGATATACTCTACATAAAAGTTAAATAAGCAGGGTGACAATATACAACCTTGACCTACTCCTTTCATAAGACTGATTCAAAGGAACCAGTCCTTTGTCTCATGCACAGGACTAGCTGTTGCTTCTTGACCTGCATACAGGTTTCTCAGGAGGCAGATCAGGTGGTCTGGTATTCCCATCTCTTGAAGAATTTTCCACAGTTTATTGTGATCCACACAGTCAAAGGCTTTATCTTAGTTAATGAAGCAAAACTAGGTCTTTTTTCTGAAACTATCCTCCTTTTTTTGGTGATACAATGGATGTTGGCAATTTGATCTCTGGCTTGGCCTTTTCTAAATCCAGCTTGAACATCTGGAAATTCTGGGTTCATGTACTGTTGAAGTGTGGCTTGGAGAATTTTGAGCCTGGCTTGGAGAATCTTCAGACATACTTTATTATTTTATGACTGTTTTAATCACATCTCTAGTCAGAAGTCTCATGTAAATGTCATCATCTCACAGTACCAAATCCCATCTTCTAAATCATCAGAATCAGTTATAGATGAGACTCATAAAAAATTATTTATTGCATAAAACTAGAAACCAAATTAACTGCTTTCTATGGTGGTGAAACAAACACAGTATAACAGTTAAACATTCCTCCTTGAAAGAAAGGGCAAGATAGCACAGGGTCATCGACCCCAAGCAATATCAATACTTGAGTTGGAAACATCTGCAAGAAGTTTACAAGTTTGTAGGAGTTAGGTTTTAATAACTTCTAGGAATTAGGTGGCCACCTGTCAGCCTACTACAGAAGACATCATGAAAAATACTGACTTACATGTAAAGAGAAAACCTAAGTAAATCACAGAAATTTTAAAAATTGCCATAATGTTGCTTCTTCCAAAAACTGCTAGGCCAGTAATTCATACATAGTCCTTTAAAACCTTCAAAGATCGAACTCTTTGCTTTATTAAATATTGTGAACCATAAAATGGAAACCTGACTCCCTTTATTAAGCCAACACAATGAACATCAATATCTGACAAAAATCTGTCTATGAAATAATCTTGTCTGTAGCTATTGATGAAATATTCTCAAATAAAATATTAACAGAAAATACATTGTGTATTTCAGATATTCAGGTAAAGAGTGTCAGGGGAACACAGATTGTTAACTGCAGATGGGTAATATATTATGGACTATAATCTCTTATTTAAAATTTCAAAACCTAACAAAGCTCAGAAAACTAATATTTTCGTTATTTACTTTTTGAGATATTTAATCTGAACTGGCATATTCTTTGCAGTGTTGATTTATCTTTCTTTAAGTCAATATCCATATGTCCTAGTACAGAAATATGTGAATTTTACAATATGTTGTTCCTGACCCTTTGGGTTTGTTATTTAATTTATCTTTTATGCATAGTGTAACTTTTCTGAAATCCAAAAAGTTTTAAATACCAAAGCCCAACTGTCTCTTAAGTACTTCATCTAATGCATATAGGAATTTATTTAATTTACTATACCAGTAAACCAAAAGAGAAAATCATGTGACTCTCAAAGTGATAAATATATTTCTGTAATAATAAGAGCTAGCATTTATTTGCTTGCTTTATAATGTCAGGCACTATTTTATTAGAACCTCCACGTCTTCATAGTAAAGCAGGTAGTACTAGTCTCATTCCTGTTTTAGAAATAGGAAATTAGAAACACTGATAGCCTAAGCAACTTTTTAAGGTCAAAGATCCAGTTAAGTTTGCAACAGGTCTCAAACCCAGGAAGTTTAACTCCAGAGTCCAAGTTCTTAACCCCTCTGCTATCGTCAGTCAGTGTCTAGTGATTATTTTAATAATTCGTCCATTCAGTCAATCACAATTTGAGTGCTTGGTCTTTCGTAGGCTAGCAAAATGATATGATATCCAATTCCGTGGTATGGAAGTGAATCAGGCAGGTAGAAAATGTGTATACTCACTGAGCTTACATCACCTTGCACGGTGCTTAAGAGAAGCTGATAAAAAAGCTGCAAAAGACAAATACGTAGCCTGTCATATTGTGTTAGCATGCTTTGTGTAAGATGATAATTGGTATTATAGAAAAATAAAGCAAGAAAGGGAGACAAAATAAAATATAACTGAATAAAACATCTCTAAGTCTGATAAAAACATAACTTCTCAAAAGTGAAGCAAGCATTTTGAGGAATAACAACANTGAATAAAACATCTCTAAGTCTGATAAAAACATAATTTCTCAAAAGTGAAGCAAGCATTTTGAGGAATAACAACACATTACATATATTATTATTAAATTAAATATGCAAAATGTATACCAGCATTTCCATTTGGTATTGTTCTGGGTGTACTATGTTAAGCCATTAGATAAGAAAAAGGACTTAGAGGTGGAAATGTCTGAAAGGAGCTGGAGCATGTTGGATGGTAGGACTGTGTTCCAAGAAAAAAATGAATCAATTGAAGGGAACCATATAAAATAACAGAATTATAAGGTTTAAAGATTAATAATAAATAATCAAAATGTTTCTATATAAAAGCCAGTGAAGAAGACAAAATAATAAAGAATCATA
>SJYQ01001495.1:1598482-1623166 GCA_006410935.1 Redunca redunca
CTGCTTAACTCTTATGCCAAAATAATATGAAATGATTCACATATTACACTGTAAAATATGAAGTCATAATGGCCAAGACATACAAAAAGTAGTATTATTTCTAAATTGGAGAAAAGAAAGAAATTTCTAAGCATGACTCAAAACTCAGAAAATTTTGATATAACTGAAATATAAATAGTTTAAACTCTACAAGGTAAAAAAGTCAGAAAACAGACTTGTGAAATATTTGCAATGCATGACTTTTTCTATACTAGAAAAAAAGGCATGAAATGCCTGCATTCTAAAGATGCTTCTTGTATTCAACTGTTAATTCCACAGCCCTTTCTAATAAGGTCTGGGATGATTAAAAACTCTGTAATCCTATTTCCTAATTTGTAATGCTATATAACAATAGCTCATAAAATTTTTTATGGGGTTAAATGAAATACTACATATAAAACTTTTAAAATAGTGCTTCAGCAGTAGTAACTATTTAAGTACTATTTCCTCACTATGGTTATTAACATAAATAGTTTCTTAACATACACAGACAAAATGGATAATGTACTTAAGTAAGTAGTCCACAAACGAATAAATATGAACAAAAGCATATGAAAAGATCATCAACTTCAATCAACAATGACAAAACTTTATTTAAACAATTGTGTCATACTTTTTAGCCCATCAAATTCAGAATTTGATAAACTTTATGATGACTAGTCACGTTAGACACTGTTAGTGGGAATGTGTTGACCTTTTGGAGAGTAATTTTTCACTACACAATAAAACATAATACTTACCTACACTTTCAGCCAGGAATTCCACTTCTGAGTATTTGTTGTAAATATATATTCACAGAGATGCATGAAGGTTGTATAGAATTTGGTAACAAAACATTAAATAATAATAATTTTGGTAGCAAAATGGTAAACCCAAACCACTACCAATAGGAGATAGCTGCATAAATAATAGCACATCTATTAAGGACAATAGGCTACTGGCATTAAAAACATATGGAAAATTCTTGTTTCCTGGATAGGTATATGCTTTATTTATAAGTGAAAAAAAAATCCCAGTTTCAGCACAGTTTGTATAAGTCTATTTTTGAAAATATACAGTTGTACATATCTATTTTCATACATTTATGCTTTTTAGATAGGCTGTTTTCAAATGATGCATGAGAAAGGACCTTGGTTATTATCTGTCAGAATTAAAATTGGGGAAAGGTGGGTCTTTCACATTTTATATACTTTTATATACATTGAAATTTTTAATATTGCTTTTATTTAAAGTATATGGGCTTCCCTGGTGACTCAGATGGCACATAATCTGCCTGCCATGCAGGAGACCAGGTTCAATGCCTGGGTCCAGAAGATCCCTTGGAGAAGAGAATGGCTACCCACTCCAATATTCTTGCCTGGATAATTCCATGGACAGAAGACCCTGGCAGGTTACAGTACATGGGATTGCAAAGAGCTGGACATGACTGAGCAACTAAGTAACTAACTAATGCTACATATCAGTCCCTGGGTCTGAAAGATCCCCTAGAGGAGGGCATGGCAACCCATTGCAGTATTCTTGCCTGGAGAATCCCATGGATAGAGGAACCTCCAGGGCTACAGTCCATAGGGTCGCAAAGAGTTGGACAGACTGAAGCAACTAACAATTGTACTTCACTTTAACCAAAGAAAAAGATCATAATCAATTTGAGAGCTCAAGTTCTTTAAAAAGACATACCCTAAGATATTCTCTGAATATCTTTTGAAGGAATTAAAAAAAAAAAATCCTTTGAAATCCTTGAGGCTGTGCATGGGATGAGTGTTGAGTTGAATGCACAAATGGACTTTCAGAGTGCTCATTGCTATTTTGTAATTGTTGAATATAGCAAAGCTGAAAAGATATACTAAAAGCTGTGAGAATGAATGAATTGTGATAAAGCTGGAAGCATTTATTAATCTGTACCAGAACTTTGAAATCCTATAATTTTACCAGAATTGACAGACCCTGTACTGAAGCAGATAGTGTGACTCAATAAGGGTTAACACTCTAAAACAGAATATCGTTTCTTAGGAGGGCAAAATTTAAAAAGACTGTCAAGAGTGGCTGTAGATGTGGAGTGTTGGTAAAGATGTGGAGTAACTGGAACTCACATACTTTACTAGTAGGAATGCAAAATGGTGCAAGTACTTTGAAAAATAAGTTTTTTATTTATATATAAAGTTAAATGTACTCATACCATCTAACACAGCAGTCTCATTCCTAAGTTTTTACAAAAAGGCATAATCATACATGTATACAAAAAGAATTGTGCTCAAAAGTTCATAGCAACTTTATGCATAAAAGCCAAATGTCAGCAATTAATGAATAAACAAACAGATTGTGGTATACTTATTTAATAGAATACTGCTTAGCAATTAAAAGGGACAAATCCCCAACATTGGAACAAATGACTGAATCTTAAAGACATTATAGTAAAATGAAAGAAGCCAGACATGAGATTACTTTTAACTTCCATTTATAGGAAATATTAGAAAAGACAAACTATAAAGACAGCAGATCAATGATTTGTATATGTATATATGTATGAAAGTACATAAACGCAAAGGGCCTTATGGAACTTTTGGGGTGATGGAAATTTAGTGTATCGTGATTGTTGAAAGTAGTTATTAAAACCTTCCTCAAGGCATTTAATTGTACCCTTAAAATTGGTAAACTTTATTATATGTAAACAATATATCAAAATTTCATTTGAAAATCTTTGAAAAATATTAAAAAAATAACAAATGTAACATCACACATTTCAGCTTTTGAAGCTCTTGAAGAAATCACAGTTATTATAGAAGAAAAAGCTCACACAGGAAGTCATTTATTCATCAAAAACTAAGGAGGAACTGAACTATTTCAGGAAATCAATGAAAATTCATCTAGTGTACAAAGTTTAATTTTAAATCTATCGTTGCATTTAGAATAACTCTTGATAACATCCGTTTGTCATTGGTTAGATTTATATTCTATTGTAAACTGTAATGGAATTGAGAAAAGGTTTAATTTGCTATAATATTCAGAAATAAATTATTTGTCAAGTTTTGTAAAAATAATTATCAGAGAAATATCCTTTAAATGAATTAAAAATATAGTACCTATGATAATATTTGGGAAAGTATATTTTACACCTCAAGTAAAAGATTAGTATTGATAATGTCCTCTTCTTAGTAGAGTTTGCTGTTTATAGATATCTCAGCAATTTTGTTTAGTCTATTTAAAATGTTATAACCTATAGAAANAGCCTTGACGTACTCCTTTTCCTATTTGGAACCAGTCTGTTGTTCCATGTCCAGTTCTAACTGTTGCTTCCTGGCCTGCATACAGATTTATCAAGAGGCAGGTTAGGTGGTCTAGTATTCCCATCTCTTTCAGAACTGTCTGCAGTTTATTGTGATCCACACAGTCAAAGGCTTTGGCATAGTCAATAAAGCAGAAATAGATGTTTTCCTGGAACTCTCTTGCTTTTCCCATGATCCTGCGGATGTTGGCAGTTTGATCTCTGGTTCCTCTGCCTTTTCTAAAACCAGCTTGAACATCAGGAAGTTCACAGTTCATGTATTGCTGAAGCCTGCCTTGGAGAATTTTGAGCATTACTTTACTAGCATGTGAGATGAGTGCAATTGTGCGGTAGTTTGAGCATTCCTTGGCATTGTCTTTCTTTGGGATTGGAATGAAAACTGACCTTTTCCAGTCCCATGGCCACTGCTGAGTTTTCCACATTTGCTGGCATATTGAGTGCAGCACTTTCACGGCATCATCTTTCAGGATTTGAAAGAGCTCTATGGGAATTCCATCACCTCCACTAGCTTTGTTCATAGTGATGCTTTCTAAGGCCCGCTTGACTTCACATTCCAGGATGTCTGGCTCTAGATGAGTGATCACACCATCGTGATTATCCGGGTCATGAAGATCCTTTTTGTACAGTTCTTCTCTGTATTCTTGCCATCTCTTCTTAATATCTTCTGCTTCTGTTAGGTCCATGCCATTTCTGTCCTTTATCGAGCCCATCTTTGCATGAAATGTTCCCTTGGTATCTCTAATTTTCTTGAAGAGATCTCTAGTCTTTCCCATTCTGTTGTTTTCCTCTATTTCTTTGCATTGATCGTTCAAGGCTTTCTTATCTCTTCTTGCTGTTCTCTGGAACTCTGCATTCAGATGCTTATATCTTTCCTTTTCTCCTAGGCTTTTTGCCTCTCTTCTTTTCACAGCTATTTGTAATGCTTCCCCAGACAGCCATTTTGCTGTTTTACATTTCTTTTCCATGAGGATGGTCTTGATCCCTGTCTCCTGTACAATGTCACGAACCTCATTCCATAGTTCATCAGGCACTCTCTCTATCAGATCTAGGCCCTTAAATCTATTTCTCACTTCCACTGTATAATCATAAGGGATTTGATTGAGGTCATACCTGAATGATCTAGAGCTTTTCCCTGCTTTCTACAATTTCAGTCTGAATTTGGCAATAAGGAGTTCATGATCTGAGCCACAGTCAGCTCCTGGTCTTGATTTTGTTGATTGTATAGAGCTTCTCCATCTTTTGCGGTATAGAATATAATCAGTCTGATTTTGGTGTTGACCATCTAGTGATGTCCATGTGTAGAGTCTTCTCTTGTGTTGTTGGAAGAGGGTTTTTGCTATGACCAATGCATTTTCTTGGCAAAACTCTATTAGTCTTTGCCCTGCTTCATTCCGCATTCCAAGGCCAAATTTGCCTGTTACTCCAGGTGTTTCTTGACTTCCTACTTTTGCATTCCAGTCCCCTATAATGAAAAGGACATCTTTTTTGGGTGTTAGTTCTAAAATGTCTTGGAGATCTTCATAGTACCATTCAACTTCAGCTTCTTCAGCATTACTGGTTGGGGCATAGACTTGGATTACTGTGATATTGAATGGTTTGCCTTGGAAACAAACAGAGGTCATTCTGTCGTTTTTGAGATTGCATCCAAATACTGCATTTCAGACTCTTGTGTTGACCATGATGGCTACTCCATTTCTTCTGAGGGATTCCTGCCCCCAGTAGTAGATATAATGGTCATCTGAGTTAAATTCACCCATTCCAGTCCATTTTAAAGTACCATACAAAATACTCTCCTTTGAAAATCAACCTAATGAGATTTAATTTTTTTTTGCTTTAAAAAAGATCAATAGTTTTATTTCCTCTATCTGATTTTATTTTTTTAATTAAGATGAAATATTTTTAAATTCAGGAAATAATAAAACCAAATTGAGAGTCAGTAAATATATCGCAAAGAGTTGGACACAACTGAGCGACCCTGAACTGAGCTGAACTGAACTTAAATATATCTTTCAAAATTATCCAATTCAACCATTTTTTTAGCGTTCTCTTTAACTTTTAGTAACATTCTAATGTGGGTGTAGAGTATATGAATACCCCAGTTATACAGGAGACTATTGCAATTGCTATACAGAATAATCTAAAAATATCTCACCAGAGTACTTTTATAAAGGGGCATTAGTATCTTCTTGTAAAGATAAGAAAACTATGTGTGTGTTAGTCGCTCAGTCATGCCTGACTCTTTGCTACCCCATGGACTGCAATCCACCAGGTTCCTCTGTCCATGAGATTTTCCAGGCAAGGATGCTGGAGTGGGTTACCATTTCCTTCTCCAGGGGATCTTCCCAAGCCAGGGATCCAACCCAGGTCTCCTGCACTGCAGGTAAATTGTTTACCAACTGAGCTACATATGATTCATGGTAAATAAGTAATTTGCTCAAAGTAACAAGTCTTGAAAGTGAAAGTCTTCTGAACTCAAAATTCAACCATTCTAGGATATGAAAGAGATGCCAGTTTAGGTTTTGTTTCCAAAAAACTGCAATATATAGAGACTGAAAGGGCAAAGTTCATGTAAAAAACTAACATTGTGTGTGTGTGTGCACACTCAGTAGTGTTCAGCTCTTTTGTGAACCCATGGACTATAGCCCATCTGGCTCTTCTGTCCGTGGGATTTTCCAAACAAGAATACTGGAGTGAGTTGCTATTTCCTCCTCCAGGGAATCTTCCTGGCCCAGGGATGAGACCCATGTTTCTTACATCTCCTGCATTGGCAGGCAGGTTCTTTACCACTATGCTACTTGGGAAGCTGGTGTTTTATTATTTGGTCTTCTTAGAGAACCTTTAGTGTCCCTATGGCTGCTGGGTAAGTTTGTAGGGTTTGACAGTTCTCTTTGAAGCCTCTTGGGGTTATGCCAAAGGGACAGGGTCCCATGGGAATTTAGTCTGAATTTTCATCCAAATGAACACCTGCTGTCATTGTTCCTTATCCATCCTTTAGTCAGCAATGCCAGCTCTCTCTTTGTGGTGGGACCCATTCAACACAAGGAAAAGGCATGCCAGTGTTCTTCACTAGCTTTTATTTCCCCCCTCTCTTTCCTACATGATTCATTGCCTGAGTGTCTTGGAAATAGAGGAGCTAAGGCTAAGTTTATCTCTAGCTGTGTGTTGTTCTGTATTTCTAGGAATTTAGTCAGTTTTAGTCCAGTCTACATAAATGGTCTTTTGATCCGATCCTCTCCTTTCTCTTCTCTTCTCCTCCCTCCCTCCCTCCATCTGTCCTATTTATGTTGTTTTGGAAAGGAAGAGATCTGTTATTGCAAAAATATATGCTTATGAAACAATCTACTTTTAAAAGTTTCACTTCTATAACTTAGAAACAAATAATTCAAGCAAAGGTAAATTCACTGATCACATCCCTGTGGATAACTAATTTGACCATTCATTCTTAGTACTTGATTCATGTTTCTTTACTTCTGTTTAAATAGTCTATTGGATGAAGGCATTTAACTACATAATAAGGTATTCCAAATCGATTTTGAACCAGATTAGGGATAAAATAAAAATAAATGATTTTTAAAATTTAATTAATGATAATGCTGTATCAGATAGCCCAACTCAGATTTTTCCTATAATTTCATACCATAGCAACAGAACTTTGCTTTATTTAAAATGTATTTTTATGAGTTATTAGTGGAAATGTTTTTAAAAGGAAGAAACTTTAAGCTTGAAGGCTACTGGACTAATAAGAGTAAACACCTTGATATTCATACTTAGTAAACCAGGAAATTGACCACGTATGTATAACAAAATTATATCAGAATATCAAAACATAGAATTGTTCAATAACTTTTATTTTGCAAGTGTTGTTCAGTACACATCTGTCTATACCTTTGTGTCCTTTATCCTTGTGGATTAATTCAATTACTCAACAAGTTTTAGAGGATAAAATATACACAAACATTTAGAATTCTATCACATCTCTATCTTGGGGGAAAGCAGTGCTCTGTCTGCCATCTGCAGAGGGCATTGGTCCCTCTCTTGTGGCTAATGCTTTGTTATGCATGAGTAAGCACATTAGCCTTTTCATTTCATTCATTAGACTTTTAATCCTTGATTAGTGTTTTCAGGATTCTTTCAAATACACAGCTTCTTTATTTCCTTTGTGTTTGGTTTTTCTCTTTCTTTTATCCCTACTAGGAAACAAAATTAACAGTTATTCGCTAAAATTGCCCCATTTCTTCTGAGATGACTGGTAAATATATTAGTTTTTCATTGGAGTGATTAATCATGTGTCGATGAAGAAAGGGAAAATATCTCCTTGCTTAGAATAACAGAGACAACTATTAAAAGTCAGAAAGAACAGCAAGTTGAGAAGCGTGAATCACAATATGCCACCAGTCTCACATATTGTGTGATTCTGTGTCATAGAAACTCTGACTGCATTTCGTAAATGGAAGAGACATCCATTAGGGTGTGGAACTGGTATATTTGGGATCTCAGAGACACTTGTCACCAATTTTCCAAAAATAAATTTCCCCTTTGTTATTTTTCTCTGGTAAGCAAGATAAGTCAGAAAGTAGCTTGTGAAATGAGCAGTTAATAACTACATATCCAATACACTCTTAGCAAACTTTGAAGTCGTGTATTAAATTTACCTTTACTAAATAGAAACACTCACATTATATTTTTACCCATAATTAATCTCAAAAGATGAGACTAGGAGCTTCTCCACTCTATCATTTCTCCACTTACACCATCTTTCTAGCTTTTGGATAACAAGAGTTTTAAATATTTTTTGGCATTTATCTACATATGAACTATTTTAAACATTCTTTAAGCATAGACCAAAGGCATGTAGAGGAGGTGTATGCATTATATAGAAATTAATTCCTTGAGGTAAATATGAAAAGTAACCAATAGTTACTAATTCATACTTGTACAGAATTTATGTATATTACTCATTTCTGCCTAATACACAATATCTTCTTGACAATGGTATTTTTTAGGAAAGGCTAATTTAAAATATTATTCTTTAATTTTTTATCTTTTAATTGTTTCCACAAGATTTTAGGATCATAAACTGTCCTGTCTTTTGTTTCTCTTCCTCTCCTTAGGATGCTTCCATTGCACACAGATTCCATATCATGAGAGAGAAACACCCAGAAAAATTCAATAGTAGGTAAGATGAAAAAATGATTCATTATAATTATGGTTGCTGTTGATGGACTGTGTCATAAAAAGGGTCACTGTATGATGTGAAGCATTTAACATATAAATGACTGAATAGGGCTTGGCGTGTGTGTAAGTATTAAGACATAAATGTAAACATATTTAATTTTCCTTGCTAAATTTTAGGGAGGTTATAATAGGGAATACAGTGTGGTCATCTTTGGTTCATTGTCATACTGAGAAGAAAGATATCAAGTATAAGGTGAAAGTAGTTATTAGGATGCACTGGAAGCCTTTGTGTGGCCCGTATGTGAGGGGTGATCATCCTAAATCTGAAGGAGAATCACGAGGCTCTGATTTGGTCATGCTGAGTAACTGTACATTCCATAGGTGTCATGTAAGACCTCTAATTTTTGTACTATCAGTCCTGTATTGGCTTCAGCTAAGTGGAAAATAAACCAGAGAAATATAAGTGCTGACAAAAACTACTGTTAAAGACTTTCTCTTCAAAGCAAAAGCCCTTGAAAGCCAAAATTAGTTTTGTTGCTATAATAATATACAGACATTATTTCCTCAGAAATGTAGATACTGACCTTTGCTGATATTCAGGGAAATGGAGAAAGATTGGCTTTGTTATCTTCCCCATTTCTAGAAGGAAATATGGCCATCTCCACCCCACTACCCAGGAAATTTTGGGCAGAAGGATATTTTGTTTAATTATACCCATTTCTACTCTGTTCATTTCCCAGTTACAAAATAATAGTCAACATTTATATATACATATTTAAGTGATTTATATATTAATGTTCAAAGTCAAAGGCCCTGGGATCTCTCTATTTGGCTAGGTTGACATTATACCATGAGTGTTATAGAACACTTACAACTACTGGAAATTATTCTGTTTATTTCAGTTTTGTTATACATTAGGAGATTGACATAATTTTCTTCCATGTGATTCCATAATAAATGAATGTATTTTAAATCTATTTTAGATGTTTTAACAATAGACTTTAGTGTACTACTTTATATAAGAATTATCATATTAAATAGTTTCATGTAAGATCCTACCTAATTTTTCATTATATTGATCTNTGAAATTTATGTAAAAATGATGTAACAATAAAATTGTATTTACTTTGTAAGTGTTTTAGCACTTGACGATTCACCTTGAATGTACTGGAAATGAACACATTTGTTAATGTACATAAAGCCATATTATAGAATCAACTATCTTATGCTTACCCCAGTGCCATTCTATGAGTCTTTCATGTGTTGATATTCATATATTACAATAGGTTTCAAGCCAAAAAGATGCTATTTGAGAAATACTGCATGCAGTGCACCCCTATAGGAGATTTACAATTTAAAAGCCCATCAATGCATTAAAATATGCTTACAGGGGGAAATTTTTGTTCCAAACTTATTCAACAGAGATAGGATGAGGGAGAGAGTGGAGAAAACCAGGAAACAGAGAGATATGTGACGGGGAGGCAGAAAGGAGATGAGTACAGAGCAGTGTATCGATATATTTATGAGATGCTCAAGTTTGATGGCCTTTATTAGAATGCCAGTATTTATAATGCTCCTTCAAAGCTAATCAATTCTGTTCTCCAGAATAATTTTAATTATTTTAATAATGAAGACTTCTATTATTCATATATGTATATTTAAGTTTTTTATTATTAACTGCAGTACTAATCTATGACATTGCTCACTGCCTAACATGTGGCTAGATGTCATTGACTACAATTTGTTTATGTATCCCAATTTAGAAGATGTAAAATTGCAACTTACTGAAACGTAAGTGTAAATTTAAGTCAAAAGTAACTCTCGCTTATATAAAGGGAGTATTTCATTTGGAACGGTAATAACATAGAAAATCCCTTCTATATTGACACAGCTCACATGTTTCTAGTATGAGTTCAAAGACTGCCAGCTATATCAGTAGTTGCTCAGTGAATTATCGCTGACTATTTTTTTAAGGTAACAGTCAGCCCTAAAATTATATATATTGCCAAGTTAACTATCCATATTTATTGAGTCTGTACTTTTGTAGATTGTCTTCACTCAGCGTTATGAGCATTTATGTAATTCCCTGCAGTACAATGCAGCATGTTCAGAATATGAAAATATTCTAATAAATTTATATGAGGAGGAAGGCCAGATAGTGTGCACCAGCACTTTCATACTCACAAGGACAACTTTCTAGATTTCAACATTGATACAGGTTCAGCTAGAGCACTTTCATATGTTCAGGAATTTGCAAATGGATTTTTTTAAGTACTCCTAATAATGGTGTTTCAGATCAGATCTCTTGTCACAATAAATCATATGCCATTAATATTATCCTCTAGCATGCTCACCTTGAAATTCATTTATATTTTAAAGAACATGATGTTTCTAACATTATCTTAAGGAAATTAATTACCAAAATATATAGTTCTGTTCTCTATGCTTCTTATGACAGAAATTGAAAGAACTGGGAAAGATAATGATTTTTCTGGTGGTGCTTAAGCGAGTGCTAGTTGAGAGGTTTATATCATAATTTTTTCCACAATTTCTACATAAATCTATGTTAACTGTTAAAAGGAAATGTGCTTTTCAACTTTCTAAACTTTAAGATAGTCTTTAATCAAACTGAATTTAAATAAATATTTCTGTATTTTTAGGCTGGAAAAAATAATTCTTGAGGTGTCTGTGCTACTATGTCTTATGGTCATAATTCAAATTCATTATACCTTTCTTAATTTTATTTAGAAGAAGGATTTTATGTTTTTACTTTTCCTAAAAAAATTAACTAGACAGAAACACACTAAAATATTAACAATTATGAAGGGTTATAATAATTTGGAGAAAATGGTTGAATTCTATGTGTAAATCTATGTAACATTGACAAGGACTTATAAGTAATATGCAAAATGCAGCTAACTATAGAAAAAGCCTTAGTGATTTGCAGAAATTTCTTAATAATGTAGTCATAACTCATTTTTAGAGTACAAATTCTAATTCCTAACATACAACACTTAATGAACCTGCTATCAAACATCAAGGGCTAGCAGTACTCCACAAAGATGCTGTTTCATTATGTCATGTTAATCACTTAAAAGTATCTCGTCGCTAACTCCCTGAATGAAACAAAGATCATTTTCTTAGTCCCCTCTTCAAGAGGTATGAGCCTTATTTCTATCCTACTTTCTGCTGTTTTATGAAGAAATCTATAAGTAGAAAACTCAAATTGGTATGTGAATTGTAATAATGCACTTTAACTAAGAATCTAGGTAGTAATATATGACAGAGGAGCCTTGCCTTCTAAATGTATGAGAAGAAACAAAACTGAAAAATTAGTATCCCAGACTGATAATTTGATATTACCATATTAATAAGGGGCTTCCCTCACAGCTCAGTTGGTAAAGAATCTGGCCTGCAATGCAGGGGACCCGGGTTCGATTCCTGGGTCAGGAAAATCCCCTGGAGAAGGAACTGGCAACCCACTCCAGTTTCTTTGCCTGGAGAATCCCCTGGACAGAGGAGCCTGGTGGGCTACAGTCCGTGTGGCTGCAAGAGTCAGACATGACTTAGAGACTAAGCCACCACCACTATATTAATAAAACCTAATTTTGAAAAGAATTTGTGCTCTGCACATTGCTCAAATTAATAGTCAACATGAATTTAGAAGATTTGCGTCTGCCTTTAAGAACACACTCACGCTGTGGAGTGATTCTTGACTTCTTTCCCTGACAATAGGCTTTGAGAAATCATGGAATGAGACTCTTTCTCTCTGGGATTTTAGTATCTATGTAGTGCATGGAATATAATGAGCACTCAATAGATATTTACTAAATTTATTCATTAAATTATACATTATTATATTTGTTTTTGAAATATCTTCACTACTTATTGCTGAGAAAGATAATGGAAAGAGAGTTGAAATATGCCTACAATGAGTCTTGATTCTAAATAACTATTCTTTTAGGTACTAAAAGATTTTTCTGTATTCATGTATTTAATATCCCAAGACCTCAGCCAGCAGTGTTAACAATTTTTTACTATATAAATCCCTGAGCACTGTGAATGCTTTGGTAATTAATAGCATAGGCTTACTTATAGACTTGTTTTAACCCCTGTATTATCAACTTCATAGGTTAACAATGTGTAATTCTCAGTTATTAATAGTACCTTGGGCTTCCCAGGTGGCGCTACTGGTAAAGAACCCGCCTTCCAGTACAGGAGACATAAGAGACGTGGGTTTGCTCCCCGGGTGGGGAAGATCCCCTGGGGGAGGGCATGGCAACCCACTCCAATATTCTTGTCTGGAGAATCCCCATGGATAAAGGAGCCTGGCAAGCTAGAGTCCATAGTGTTGCAAAGAGTCAGATACGACTGAAGTGACTGAGCCAGCATGCACCCTGTGATGGTGTTTAACTAAAGAGTTAATAGAAAAGATCTCTCTGTCTTACCTTCTCTGTATACAGGTATATACAATAATTATTTTGCAGTTGTATATCATGTGATATTAAGTAAGAGACAATAAACAAAATCTTGCCTAAGTTATAACAATCTGAATAGATATTTTACTACACAAATATGTTTTATCAGTCAAAACCAGTCATAATATATTCTTGTGTGTGTGTGCTCAGCAGATGAGTCATGTCTAATTCTTTGATACTTCATTGGCTGTAACCCACTAGAGTCTCTGCCCATGGAATTTTTCCAGGCAAGAATACTGGAATGGGTTGTTATTTCCTTCTCCAGGGGATCATCCTGACCTAGGGATCGAACCCATGTCTCTTGTCTCCTGCATTGGCAGCCTGATTCATTAAATACTAGTGCCACCTGGGAAGCCTGATATATTCTTAGAATTCAATAAAATAAATGTTCAAAGCTTCACAAAAAATGTTCAAAGTCCATGTAGCATTTTATTTTAGGCCTTTGACGCCACTTTTGCATCCACCAGTCAAGACAACTTCATTATTGCATAGTGAAACATTTTTTTTTATTTAAAAATACAGATTATGTTTCATTGTTAAACTTCCACATTTGTAAATGATACCATCTTTTAAAAACCAACTAGGGAAATGACACTATTGATATTAAAATTTTGAATATTTGTCTTAGTATTTTGAATGAAGCTATATTCATTAGAATTTTTCAAATTGAACAGGGACATTTTGGACAGAATTATATACTCATGAGATTCTCATGACCTAAAGCATTTTTATGTCTTTATTTTCTGTGTACCTAGCCAACTTTGATCTATGTTTAAAAACAAAACTTACTCATTTTTCATTGGCACTTAGAATGACTACTGAATTATATCATTTAAATAACATTTCTTTCATTTTTGTATAAGCATTATTAGGTCAGCTTTTACAGATGGCTGAACTATTATCCTCATATAAGACATACTGTGTAGATAAATATATGGGTATATAAACCACAGATTTATACTTTTGTGTACATACATACACACCTTCCCTGGTGGCTCAGTTGGTAAAGTATCTGCCTGCAATGCAGGAGACCCAGATTCTGTCTCTGGGTCAGGCAGATTCCCTGGAAAAAGGGAATGGCTACCCACTCCAATATTGTTGCCTGGAGAATTCCATAGACAGAGGACCTTGGCAGGCTATATAGTCCATGGGGATGCAAATGTGCATTTGTGTTGCATAGATTTATTTATTTGTGTACATTTATGCTATTTATGGAGAAGGCAATGGCACCCCACTCCAGTACTCTTGCCTGGAAAATCCCATGGACGGGGGAGCCTGGTGGGCTGCAGTCCATGGGGTCGCGAACAGTCGGACACGACTGAGCGACTTCACTTTCACTTTTCACTTTCATGCACTGGAGAAGGAGATGGCAACCCACTCCAGTGTTCTTGCCTGGAGAATCCCCAGGACAGGGGAGCCTGGTGTGCTACCGTCTATGGGGTCACACAGAGTCGGACCCGACTGAAGTGACTTAGCAGCAGCAGCAGCATGCTATGTATATTTTCTGAGAGTTTCAGCTTTTCATATCATACTTATATTGTTTTTCATAATTATATGTCTTATTGCTGTATTTGTAATATAGAAGTTAAAATAATTTAGTTACTAAGCTATCCTATCCATATAGTTTCATTTGTATGTTGAAACTCATTAAATATGTGTCTGATCTGAGCAGATGGAAATATAAATGGTTAAGCGAGTTAAAGCCTTGTGAACACTGACACAAGAGATTCGATTCCCCTGAATCTTTGTGCATTATTTCCTGGTACCATTAAACTGAAATGCTAACTTTTATATCAGAGTTGTTCAAAACCATGTTTGTAAGATAGCTCTTTGGAATAGAGGGAGTGAGAACTGGAGCATAAATCAAGAAAAGATTCAGTAACTTTTCTTCCATCTTTGCCTCTCACTGTCTTTTCTTCATTTTCTCCAGCTTTCTTACTCCTGCTCTCTTTTTTTTCTTTTGTTTATTTTTGACACTGCAAGGGAGTAACAAAAGAAATAGTGATGGTCTTGAAGTTGGATAAAATATCAGTATCTGCTATTGATTTGGTTGACTATTCTGTAGACATTTAATAAGTAGTTCTTTTCATGTGATGGACAGCGCACCAGATGTTGAACTTTTGAAGTCTCTAAGGCAAATGAGGAAAATGAATTTGGAGTTATACAGAAACCATAAATGGTTCTAGGTCCTGCAGAAGAATGTAAACTGGGAAAAAAGTCTACATTGTAACAGTACAGAGGGATATTTTATGGGGCTCCCAAGCGAAGGTGAACATTGAGCTCTAAGGAGTATTGTAAGGCTTGCTTATATATTATATGATTTAGATGAAGAAGAAACATTCCTAGTTTTGGTTTGCAAGATACTTTTAGATATTTTATTAGTATCATCTCCATGCAAATATTCCAAATTTTTCCTCCTTGATTTTGCCTCTCTATTCTCAGAATTTGTGTTTTTGCTTTACATGGATTTGCAAGTGTTTTATGCAAAACTTTTGACTCACACACAAACACAATTCCTAGGATACCAAATTAAGAAACCAAATTTGTGAAGTTAACAGTAGTTAATTCAGAGATGATGTCTGAAAAGTCACAACTGATAATCCAATACATAAATAATCAAAGATATAAAGTATTTTCTTACAGGGAAGAATTTAAACAGAAGGCAATTTAAAAAGAATTTCTGCCCATTATTGTAGGTTCTATGTGTACATGGAATCTTTCAGAAAAGAATTATCAAATTGAAACACTAAATTATTTCTTGTTTAAGCTGACAGCATATATATATATGTAATATATATAAATGTGTACATATATATATACATTTATATAATTTCAAGAAGTCCATGATAAATGATCAATTTTAAGAGAAAAGCCAAAGATAAGCCTAGCCATAAGTTAAAGCTGCTGTTTTTTAAGCTCTGAATTGAGGATAGATCTCTAAGAACCCTATCCTCAATTTACCGAGTGTTTTAGCGTTGGAAACACTGAGGCTTCCACTTTCTTTGTGTTCAGGCCTCTTCCCGAGTTTAGCGTTAGTCTAACTGGAACAAGAACCAAGTGTGCTCTAGGGGCTGAGGGGATCTACTGCACTAATTAGATAGTGGACAAAAGATTTTGGGGAAAGAGCTTGTAACACTGATCAGTGTGAAGGACAGAAATATTTTTCCTTTAATGTTCATCGGTAATATAGAGGCTTGCATTCGTAATTCGTTGAGTTCAATTCCTACATTCTTTAGTATAGATAAAGTTAGTCCCAGATAAGTTAGTTAATTTGATATGAAGTTTAAATGCCTCATTTATAGATCCAGATGCTTTAGGATTTATTCCGTCAGTAATACAATAGAAATATTTTGGGGCCTTCCAAAATAAAATCCACTGATGCCTGTTAAAAATTATCTCTGGTGTGGATCCTTGAGGACGCTTTTTATACCAGTTCTTTATGGGACATATTAAGTGTAAAGTAAGTCTATCTTGAACTCTTTCCAAAGAGGTTAATCACCTCATTATATGGTAATTTTACCTGGAGAGTAATCCTCCTACATGGCTAATTGGAACTAATTAGATGCTCTCCATTGCTTCTTGCTCCACCTAAGCATTAGTTACTAATGCTTTTCCTTTTGGAATACATGTTCTTATAAGGGTATGCTCGGCATTATTTTCTGACTAAATATAATTAATTCTGAAAGATTAACCTTGAATGGCAGACTTACTTTTTTTAAAAAAAAAAAAAAAAGGTTTTCCCACATACATTTTTCTTTGGAGAGAAAGATGATATTCTCAAATATGCAACATCTTGAAGTTTGTGTTTTCTGCTTTGTATTTCTACATGACCAGTATTTTCACAAAGTGGGGAATCTTATTTAAGTCACCCTCATTATTCCATGTATGAGCTCTAAAATATGAAGAAAAAAATATTTCCTTAATGGATAAATTTCTGAGGAGACTTAGAAAGTAGAAGTACAAAAAAATCTTGATTTATTATGAATTTTTAATTTCAACTTCTTAGAAGTTATCTCCCTGTTCACCTCAGCTTCTATCAAGGAAAAGAGCAAACATGGTATAACTTTATTGTATTTTTTAAGATTTTGTTTGGCAAACACTTACAAGAGGCCAAAATACGCTAAGAATTGCCAAGATACTCTCTTTGCTGTTGCTCCATAACAAGGTCTTTGCCACCATAGGGGTTCAAGTTCTTCCCTTTTCCAATAACATTGTTCCTATATGGTGGAAGCCCTCACTAGCAGTATCCTAAGGCTTGTCAGTGTCCTCCTGTCTCTTCCAGGTTCTTTTCAGCCTTCAGTTCCAAGGCAGTTGTTACATGTTTTCTGATTGGCTACCTTTCACTTCCACGTATCAAAGTCTCTTTCCTTTACTATTGCTAAATAATAGACTACTTGAGGGCTTGACAGTGTAAAACAACCGTTTTGTTATATGCATATCTTCCATGGGTCAGCAGTTCAAACAGGACGAAGCAAGGATGGCTTTTCTTTGCTTCACCACGTCTTGGTCTTCAGCTGGGAAGACTCACTGGTTGGAAGTGATTTGATAGCTAGTAGATGGGATCGTGGCTTCCCTGGTGGCTCAGCAGTAAAGAATCCACCTGCTAATGCAGGAAACACAGGTTTGGTCCTTCATTGGAGAGATCCCCTGGCAGAGGAAATGGCAACCCACTGCAGTATTCTTGCCTGGGAGATCCCATGGACAGAGGAGCCTGGTAGGCTGCAGTCCACGGAGTCACAAAGAATCGGACGCGATTTAGCGACTAAACAATGGAGGGTGTCTGGTGGGTGATGTCGGTTGTTGGCTGAGACCTTGTCTGAAGCATTTACTAGTCGGTGTTCTCCATAGAAACAGAACCAGGATATGGTATCAGCCATGTGACTGTAGTGACTGAAAAGTCCCAGAATTTACCTTCTGCCATCTGGAGACCCAGGAATACAGTGGTGTAATTCAGTCTGAGCCAAAGGCTCAGAGGAGCAGATGGTGATAATCTCAGTTTGAAGGCCAGAGAAGATGAGATAAGATGTCCCAGTTCAGTCAGCGAGGCAGGGGAAAAAGGGCAAATTCCTCTTTCCTTTGCCTTTTATTCTATTCAGGTCCTTCACAGTATGGATAATACCCACCGACAACGGGGAGAATACCTTACTTTACTGAGTCCACCAATTCAAATGCTAGTCTCATCCAGAAACACTATCACAAACTCACCCAGACATGATGTTTAATTGGAGCACCCTGTGACCAAATTATCACATGAAATTAACTATCACCAGTACCTACAAATGACTTCTCCCTGTGGCCTGGGCGTTTTCAGAGTCTGGTCGTCTAGGACAACCAGACTTCTACCATGGCAGCTCAGGCCTCCCAAAGTTAGTGTCCTGAGAAGACAGGGAAAAGCTGTATCACTTAGTTTTGGAAGTCACAGAGTTTCATGTTCACTGTACTTTTTATTGATTGAAGTAGTCAAAGGCTTAGTCAGATTCAAAGGGCGGGGACATTGATATCTTTGCAGAGGAATACTGAAATATGCTCTGTAACCTTCACAGAAGGGATTCAGTGATGAAGAATACTAAGGTCTTGTTTCAAAGCAACTTAGAGTTTAATGGGAAAAATATCACAACATACCATTTAGTAAAAGCTACTATTTATTTAGGAATAACACTTTCATGTCACTTGTTGTTGCTGTTGTTGGGTCTCTCAGTCATGTCCGACTCTGCAGCTCCATGGACCGCACGCAGCAGGCCAGGCTCCCTGTCCTTCACTATTTCCTGGGGTTTGCTCAGACTCCAGTCCAGTGATTTGGTGATGCCATCCAACCACCTCATTCTCTGTCACCCCTTTCTCCTCCTGCCCTCAATTTTTCCCAGAATCAGGGTCTTTTTCAGTGAGTCAGTCGGCTCTTCACATCAGGTGGCCGAAGTGCTGGAGCTTCAGCTTCAGCATTAGTCTTTCCAATGAATATTTATTGTTGATTTCCTTTGGGATTCACATGTTAAATTGAGTTTATCATATGATATCTTCTTTAATCCTTAAAGAAAGGCTGCTCTGTAACTATTGCTGTCTTTATTTTGTAGTAGTAGTAGACATGTAGTAGACATGGTTACTGTCCACAAAACACTTCAAAGTAGGAGAACCAAAGCTCATGCCCTTCAGACATAAGCATAGTCAGGAGTAAATGATGTCTCCACACTATGTTCATGCCCTGCCCTTGTTCCTATGGCACTTACTTTCTTTTAGTTCTTGACTTAGATCTTCTGTTGGAATTCCCAATTGCCTCCTTCATTGTCTTGATCCTCTAAATCTGGTAACATTTCGGTAGTCTTAGTGCTGATTGTGTTTCACTAATACTAGTTGCTGCTAAGCATGGTTGAAACCTTTCCCAGGTACTCAAATCTTCACTGTGCTCATTAGATACCTATAATTTGCTAAGGATTGGTGAGGGTGACAAAGGGAATGCTAGATTTTACATATAATCTTCTTTAGATAGGTTATATAAATAACATGGACACTATTTAATGTCTATCCATAGAACTGAGATGACCTGGCTTGGAAAACAGGCTATTGTAACTTAGAAAGTGAAGTCGCTCAGTCGTGTCTGACTCTTCGCGACCCCGTGGACTGTAGGCCACCAGGCTCCTGCGTCCATGGGATTTCCCAGGCAAGAATACTGGAGTGGGTTGCCATTTCCTTCTCCAGGGGATCTTCCCGACCCAGGGATCAAACCCAGGTCTCCCGCATTGCAGGCAGACGCTTTAACCTCTGAGCCACCAGGGAAGTATTGTAACTTAAAGGACAACTTAAATTTTAAGAGCAAATTGTTATTTTGGGGAAAATCCTGGCACTTTATCCCAAACTCTGTTGGGAAAATGACTTGTATCTCAGAACTTCTGAAGAAGGAACAACTCCTTTAACAATCCTCTTGTTATCATTAAATAATGAATAAGTTCTGAGAGTCTTTCCAGAAACTTCTTTGAGAGTGATCTCAAAGGGAGGAGAGAGTTAACCCACCCTCATCAAGCTCATTAATTTCTCAAATCCCTACTAGTTTATAAGGCCCTCCCTGATTTGTTTCCTAGCCTGACTTTCGACGTTTTCTCTGTCCTTTGCTGTCTTTGCATCTTCCTGCTTTTTAGATTGGCTGTTGCTCTCCATTAGAATGATATTGACTGAATTACTGCTTCCTTGTTTCACTTGACTGGGTTTTAGGCTCCTGAACTACTTTATGCTTTTCTTTTTGTATATTTTTAAGAGGGTCAATCTTTGGTGTGTTTTTAATGCCTTGAAGAATTTTGATTTAACTTCCAGGCTCTTCCTTTTTCCAAACTGTATTTTAGTGCATCTTCTACTCTAGGAGATCGTGAACGACAGGCTAGCCTGGCATGCTGCAGTCCCTGGGGTCGCAAAGAGTTAGACACAGCTTAGCGACTGAACAACAGCAACTACTTCATGATAAGGTTAGGGAAGAAGGGGTCACAAATCTCAGTAATTAAATTCCAAAATACTTGAAGTTCATGCCAGAGGAAAAACGTTTGAGAATAGATTTTAAAATTTCATAATCCTAGCTTGTGAATATCAAAAGTGGAAGCCTGAAGGACTCAGGGCATGATATTTATGTTGTAGTCATAATTCTGATATTACAGAATCTCTGAAGTGATCTGAAACAACAGAAAGCTTTATTTTAAAATATGTAGTTTTATGGCACTTCAAAGCAACTTGACAATAAAGAACAATGTACTTAGGAAACTAATGTTGGAGTTGGTCGTGCCTGGGAAAGAATGACAATTGCATTAAGCCATGAAAATATTAAAAAAATAAAAGGAAGACCTTACTGATTGCTATTTCCAATGTGCTTTATAGTTGTTAAAATTTCCTAGTTTTACTTCTCAGATCTAGTTATGGTTGTTTCATAATTCCAAATTTTCAGTTTTCAGACTTCAGTTTTTTTTATGTAAGCTTCATCATATACAACACAACAATTTTTTAATGCTGAATAAAGACTATTAATGTAGACACACTTGTATGACTTTTAATAAAGTCATCAGTTCAGCTCAGTTGCTCAGTCGTGTCCTACTCTTTGCGACCCCATGAACCGCAGCACACCAGGCCTCCCTGTCCATCACCAACTCCCAGAGCCCACCCAAACCCATGTCCATTGAGTCGGTGATGCCATCCAGCCATCTCATCCTCTGTCGTCCCCTTCTCCTCCTGCCCCCAATCCCTCCCAGCATCAGGGTCCTTTCAAATGAGTCAGCTCTTCGCATCAGGTGGCCAAAGTATTGGAGTTTCAGCTTCAACATCTGTCCTTCCACTGAACACCCAGGACTGATCTCCTTTAGGATGGAACTGGTTGGATCTCCTTGCAGTCCAATGGACCCTCAAGAGTCTTCTCCAACACCACAGTTCAAAAGCATTAATTCTTCCGTGCTCAGCTTTCTTTATAATCCAGCTCTCACATCCATACATGCCCACTGGAAAAACCGTAGCCTTGACTAGACGGACCTTTGTTGGCTAACTAATGTCTCTGCTTTTTAATATGCTGTCTAGGTTGGTCATAACTTTCCTTCCAAGGAGTAAGCATCTTCTAATTTCATGGCTGCAATCACCAGCTGCAGTGATCTTGAGGCCAGAAAAATAAAGTCAGCCACTGTTTCCACTGTTTCCCCATCTATTTGCCTGAAGTGATGGGACCAGATGCCATGATATTAGTTTTCTGAATGTTGAGCCTTAAGCCAACTTTTTTACTCTCCTCTTTGACTTTCATCAAGAGGCCCTTTAGTTCTTCTTCACCTTCTGCCAGAAGGTCATAAATAAAGTCGTAGTCAGATGTTTATTTTATTTTTATGAATGTTTTTTCAAAATTTGATTTATATTTTGTGTTTTTAACTAATTTTTTAAATTGTAAAATACATATAGCAAAATTGTACTGCTTTAATTACTTTTATGTGTACAGTTTAGTGTCATTTGGTACATTGTCACTGTGCAACCATTCCAATTACTCACTCAGTCATGTCCAACTCTCTGTAACCCCATGGACTGGGGCCCACCAGGCACCTCTGTCCATGAACTCTTCAGGCGAGTACACTGGAGTAGGTAGCCCTCCCTTCTTAAGGGGATCTTCCTGACCCAAGGATTGAATCTGTGTCTCCCACATTGTAGGCAGATTCTTTACTATCTGAGCCACCAGGGAAGCCCTTACCACCATCTATGTCCAGAACTTTTCTTTCTTCTCAGTAACGCTCTGTACCCTTTAAACAACAATCCCCTTTCCCCCCTCTCTCCAGTCCCTGGTAACCACCATTCTATTTTCTGTCTCTTTGATCTGACTCCTACATGTAAGGGCAGCCATACAATATCTGTCCTTTTGTGACTGGCTTCTTTTGCTTAGCATGATGTCTTCAAGGTTAATCCATATTGTAGCTTTTTTGTAGTGTATTATAGTCAGAATTTCTTTCCTTCTTAAGGTTGAATTATCTTCCATTGTGTATATATACTACAGTTTGTTTATTCATTCATTTGTTGATGGACATCTGGGTTCTTTTCACCTTTAGCTGTTGTGAATGGTGCTGCTGAATATTGGTATTTGAATATCTGTGTAAGTCCAGAGCTCATTTATAAAATTACTTTTAAGCTGCTTGAAAACTTTAAAGGAGTTACAATCAGCATTAAAATAATTTTATTCTATAAAAGATGGTAGGGACGCGACCGAGCAACTTTCATTTTTCACTTTCACTTTTTTTTTCATTTTTCAACTTTCACGTTTCACTTTCATGCACTGGAGAAGGAAATGGCAACCCACTCCAGTGTTCTTGCCTGGAGAATCCCAGGGACGGGGGAGCCTGGTGGGCTACTGTCTATGGGGTCACACAGAGTCGGACACGACTGAAATGACTTAACAGCAGCAGCAGCATAGCTAGATCCTCAAATTATTAGGTAAATGNTAGATCCTCAAATAATTAGGTAAATGGGGATCCTCAAATAATTAAGTAAATGTGAATTCTTTGGGCCTCATTTTTTCCAGCTCTCTATCTCCTCTGTCTTTGGTGTGCAATGGCTCACCTCTGAAAATTTTTCTAAGTGCTGAGAGAAAACTTCAGTATAAGTTCCTAAGAAACTGTCTAAGTAATCAACAAATAGATTTACCCCATAACAAAAATGTTAGAAAGGAACCATGTATATACATCAAATATATATAATTCTCTTAGTCAAATATTGACTCTTGAAAAATTAATTACTTCTTACTTTATGGCTGAATGTTTTAAATTTCCAAGAATACTCATATATCTTATTCAGTAGAGGATTAAAGATTTACACATGTACAGTCTATTGATAAAAGCAAAAAAAACTATTACTACCAAATTTTTAAAACTTCCACAATTTTAACACAAACACCCTTAACACAGTTTCATATTTTTCCATTACTTTTTAAATTTATCTTTAATTGAAGGATAATTGTTTTACAGTATTGTGTTGGTTTCCTCCATACATCAGCATGAATCAGTCATAAGTATGCATATGTCCCCTCTCTTTTTTACCTCCCTCCCACTCCCACCACATCCTACCCCTCTAGGTTGTCACAGAGGGATTGAGCTCCCTGTGTCATACAGCAAATTCCCACTAGCCATCTATTTCCCATATGGTAATATATATGATTCCATGTTACCTTCTCCATTCAATGTACGTGTTAGTCACTCAGTCATGTAACATGAAAGAAATGTTTATTCCAGGTCTCTAATATAAAAGTGCTTGGAAATTCAGTGAGGTTAATAAGGAAATATCCTCCCTGCCCTTGAAAACCCTCTAGGGCAGTGGGGAAGACAAACCAAACATGTAATCACAATAGAATGTGGTAAGATTATTGCTAAAGTTAACTGCAAAATTGAGTGCAGTGTGCTACTAGGAGGAAGTGTCTGGTTCTGTTGGAGGTAAGAAGGAAAGAGGCTATTACCTTTAAAAATTAGTCTTCTCTACAGCCATGTCCACTGCTTACAGCATCATCACCAAGTCCCTCCTCTGAAAGTCGCATATGTCACTTCTGCTCACGGTGTGATTCTGAAACAGCCATCCTGAAAGGCAAGAGCTCAGGAAAACGTGGTCTCCCACTGTGGGGATGGGTGCCCACTTGAAGCCTGGGAAGCGCTACACATAGAAAGAAAGGAAAATGCAAGTTGATCAGCAGACTCTGCCAAAATCTAAATGTATTGTAAAAGTGAGTTGGGCTGTTCATGGACCTTAGGATACTTAGTTCATTTTCTCAGGTTTCAGAAGCCAGTTATGTCTAAATTTCTGTGGTCCTCATCTTCTATTACGTGTGCTTAATAATGTAACAAAAATACTTGATAGTGTGAAAAAAACCTTACATAATAAAACCTGTTCATAATACAAGTGGTCAGTCCCACATTTATCAGCTTTGTAACTTTAAATCTTTACTTGTCTGTTTATCTCTAGGCAGGGCACATGTCACTCTTCTAGTTTGCTGAAAAGTTCATTATTTACTGTGACAGCATAATTTGTTTTGGATTATTTTTACACATAGACATATTCAGTTATTTACAAGTATTTTTTACATATTTTCATCTTGCTGTCATTACATTTTTCCCTTATTTAATTCATTTTGCTTTAGTTTTTAAGGCATATTCAAATTACAAAAGTCATTTGGAATTTTGATAATAACTTCTGAAGTACAGAAACATTCATGTCCTTTAATTCATGTAA
>SJYQ01001495.1:1623191-1633464 GCA_006410935.1 Redunca redunca
ATACTCAGTCGCTTTACATTTATTGGCATTTTTACATTTCAAACTAGATGTTTTAGCCTGTTTTGTATTATCTAAACAGTATTCAGATATATACAAACTAGCTGAAACAATTACATGGCATGCATAAAAGAATACAAAGTCTAATAAATACTGTATTGTTTCTCTTTATTAATTTTCATTATTTATTAGAAAAATTATTGCATTAAGAAATACCATGAATTACCATGAACACTTAATATCACATTTATTAGTACCCATCTTATATTCTCATAGCCTGCTACTGCTGCTGCTAAGTCGCTTCAGTCGTGTCCAACTCTGTGCGAACCCATAGACAGCAGTCCACCAGGCTCCCCTATCCCTGGGATTCTCCAGGCAAGAACACTGGAGTGGGTTGCCATTTCCTTTTCCAACGCATGAAAGTGAAAGTGAAGTCGCCCAGTTGTGTTCGACTCTTCGCGACCCCATGGACTGTAGCCTACCAGGCTCCTCCATCCATGGGATTCTCCAGGCAAGAGTATTGGAGTGGGTTGCCACTTCCTTCTCCCTAGTAGTTACAAACCTGATAGTTGTATCTTGTTCTAACCATGTACTATAATAAAACTCATCACAAATGTCTTAAAGGCTCCATTGTATTCTAGTTATGCTACCAAATGGATTTTTCTATATTATTTTATTTAATCTATACACAAACCTACAACATTGGGGCTATCATTATTCCCACTCTTTGTTGGAAAATAGAGTTAGAATTATAAGGAACTTGTTTAATTTACATATTCAGCAAGTTACAAGCCTTCTGTTTTGATGAACAGTCATTTAGTATATATCTACTAACCAGAAAAAAATTTTATTGCTCAGGGTAAGAGATGAGTTTGATACCATTCCAGTGACATGGAATCTCTTGCTTAATAGCAGCTACCCAAGTGGCTCACTGGTAAAGAATCCCCCTGCCAATGCAGGAGATTGCAAATTTGATCCCTGGGTCAGGAAGATTCCCTGGAGGAGGACATGGCAGTCCATTCTAATATTCTTGCCTTGAAAATCCCATGGACAGAGGAGCCTGATGGGCTACAGTCCATGAGATCACAAAGAGTCAGACATGGCTTAGCAACTATGTACACACATGGGAAAAATATTTACCATACTATGAAATGAATGCAGTAATCACAGCATCATACCTAAGTATATGAAGGTGAAGATAATTTTCATGTGGTAGCACAAGGAAAAGCTTTGTATAAAATGTGATTCCTGAACATGCTTCTGAAGGATGATTGTGAAGTTAACAGAAAACAATATCATATGTTAAGGTAAAGAGGCATAAAACATACCCATATGTAGTGAGAACCATAAATAGTTTCAGATAGATGAATGGATGGATGGATAGATAGATAGATGAGTTTGAAATATAAAAAATGGAAAATTGAAGGGTATTTGTTGATCATACTCTGATCACAAAGGACTTGGGTAGTGCACCTGAAACTGGGATTTTATATCCTTGAGGTAATATGAAACAATAATAGGGTTTACAACAAGGATATAGACTAAGGAAATGGAGTTTTAGAAAAGGAGCTAATGTTATCGAACAATAATTGATATGGCTATGAATATGGACTTGAAGGAAATAGGGAATGAAAATATTTGAATGAAGGTAGAATTGTAGCAATACTGACCAAGAGGTGAATATAGGAAGAAGAGGTGGTATGTGCGAGGAAGATTATGAATTTGATTCTATGCTTGTTGAATGTGAGATATCTGTCTATGGAAAAGCCAGATCAGTTCCATAGACAGTAGGTCCTTTTACTGGCCTGGCATTATATGGAGTGTCTGGGATTGAGATGAAGAGCTATTAAAAGAACCATTCTTGGCACATCATCTATAAACTAGAGCATTGGTAAAATCCAGATTAGTGATAACTCTGTCATTTCACTGGGTTTGAATACTTTGAACTATACTTGCTATAATAAGTGGCTTTTTGAAGACACTGACTTAAAATCATTAGTGAATTATTAATGTATTTTCACATATTATAAGATAAAATTATATTACATATAACTAGTAATATATGTGATTATGTACATTATTAATAACTAGTTTTAGAGGAGGCATTTATGTAGATTGTTTTATTTATTTGCTTATTTAGGCTATTTTTTCAGAAGCATTATTTATTATTTTGAAATATTAGCTTATTAAATTGTGTCTTTAATTGTTTTGGGATAAGAAATTTAAGAATCTACCTTTATTGTAACCCTCACAGAAAACTTCATTTTGTTAGAACTCCTGGAATTAAGTTTAAAGTTCACATTCTTACATAGTTTGCTTTCCATAGAGTCTTAATTCCAGAAAGAAAGACAGGACATCCTTATCGTAACAGGTCTTGAAATGATTCTTTAAAGAAGTTGAAAAATCAAACCAGCAGAGGGCGGTGGCCCACACACACTCAGTCATTGCAGCAATCCTTGCCATCAAGACAAGGCAGGCAGTCCTTTCTTAATAAGTTCACTGGCAAAGTAATTGTTTTGCAGAGAGTTTTGTTAGTACCAGAAGGTAGATATTTATACCAGTAGTCCTTATCTTGTGTAAATATGCATCTGTTTTAGCAAAGTGCACTTTGAGTTGTATTTGAACACTTGAGAGTTTGTTATAAAAAGTCAAAATCTGAGCAATCTGTGTTGAGAGGTCAAAGGGCATTTGTGTACCCTGGTCCTGCTAACCAACTAAGGAGGTTTTGATCACAATTGATAGACAGGACCAGATTTAATCTGATGTGGAAAGGGTGTTACTTAAAGCAAACTAAATGTCAAAGTTTTGATAGTTTCTTAATTGTAACATTACTAATTTAAAAAAAAGCCCAAATGTCTGTAGCAGTTGTCTAATTGGAACTGAGGGCATTCTAAGAAAAAATATTACTTAAAAAAATTCTTAGATAAAGACCAATAGCATTACTATGCTATAATGCATAAATTATTTCTAAGATTTTTTTCAACATCCTTCCTCTCCTGGGCTTAGAATATTTAATGATCTTGCAAAAATATTATCTTCTAAATATTAGAAAATATAATATTTTTCTTTAAAAAGCATTTTAGCTAATTTCATATTTTACATATATTTATTATTGTTTTCTTAAATTTTCCATTTAGATAAGAAAATAAGGAAAACATTTTTAAGCTCAGAGAAGCTTTTTAACGTATATACTTTATTGACAACTGTGTATTTTAGGTAATTGCTTAATAATATTAATTTGTTTTTAATGATGCTGGCCCTTTTAAATGCCCTCTTTACCAGCACACACTGATTTCTTGTTGTTGTAACATGAAGCATACTTTTAAACTGTGTTCGATTAAATACATGCTATATCTGTTGAGTTGCTGAAATCTGTTTACTTTTAAAAGCTGTTGTGAAATATGTTTGCTTCATATGTTATAAAGAGAAGTTAAAAATTCTCATTTCTACTTTATGATCCAACACAGTGAAAGTGTAGTAAACTGTTTAGAAACCTGCAGGAAGTTAATTTTAATGTTTAATAGTGTGAGGGGGTCCAGCCTCTTTTCTTCATTTGATGAAGCTTGTAACAATTTTGTTTGCCAAGTTTGCCAAGATGATGATTATTTAATAAAGTGACAAACTGTCCCACTGATAGGATACATTAATTTGCCTCTAAAGCTGTTCCCTGTCCTTCATAAGAAGGTGATAATTAGGTTTTCAGATTAGAATAAAATAGTCATGTCTGTTATATAGATGCAAGTTAAAATATATTTAATCCTTCATACAAACTTGAAAAAATTAAAAGCTGTAAAATATTTTCCTGTGTGAACTTTTAGGTGAATACAGCCAATATACCAAGTTAATTTTAAGCTAACATTATTCTTTGGAAAGTTAACAATTGGAAAAATAATGTAAGAGGTGATTAACTTTTTAGGTAAAGCAATAGTATTAGGCTTTGCTGGAACATTTACCTAATAAAACTGCACTCATTCATATCCTGATTTAATTTCTTGCTCTGTCCACACAGATCTTGCAGTTTAATCTTTCAGAAGTCACATAGAATCAGTTTGTGCATGTATATTAACATCCTCAATTTCTAATGTTGAGGGCTTAAATTATTGTCAGATACTATAAATGATTATATTTCATTTTTAACTTTATAGTACACAAAATTAAGTCAGTCCCACAAATAGGCACCTGAAAAGTACTCTATGGTGTTTGAATTTCCAACAGTGAAAACAGAATTTATAAAAGCAAAACACTAAGTGATTTTTTTAAAAAGAAAAACTCTTTCATTGCCTTGTGCTTGATGATAGCACGTTGTCTTAAATTTCTAAAGCCTCATTTTCTCTAGCTTTAAATAACCAAAGGTAATTTCCTCTTCTTAAAGTTTTCAGAGTATTAAAAACTTTCCTAAATCTATTTCCTGAACCAAGTTGGAGACTGTTCAGTGCACATTCATTTAAAATACCTTTAAATGTTCTGATTCAATTATTTTTAATAGAGTGAAGAATGTTTGGTGTAGCTTTGAGTGTACATCATGAAAGGTTGGGTTTTAGTTAGAAAACATACAGAATTAGCTCTTGCTCAAAGATAATCTGTAGAGAAATGTAAGTAACCAGAAAACCTTGTTACATGTGCTGCAAATGTCATGTACTTTCTTTATGCATGTTATATACAGAATTATGACATAAATGAAGTTATGGTAAGACACTGGCAAGATAAAAGGAGATATTATTGATAATATGCAAAAATGCCACATCTGTTTTTATTCATTCTGCAATTATTTCTTTGAGGGAGCTTTTATACAGCTGTGAAAACCTAGAGAATTTGCACAAAACAACTTGACAAATGTTCATGATTCCGTACCAATGAAATGCATTTTAATTTCATTCTGAATGTTTCAAGCTCTCTAGCACATAAACAGTAATAAAACTCATTGAAGTTATTTCTGTGATTTTTAACTTTATTGTTCAAATGATACAAGCAAGTTTTCCTCGTCCTCATTAAGAATTGTTGAGACTCTAAACAGGGCTTACATAAGAAAAAGTACACTGATGATGCGGAAATTTGAAACTGGCCTGTCATGTTGTCATAGCAAGTGCACACAGTATGTGAATTCTATTCCTGCTTTCTAACAGCTCTGAAACTTTGGGCAAATAATTTCAAATCAGCACCATTTTATCACTTAAAACAACAGAAACAATTACAGAATAATAATAGAATTCCTAGTTCTCAGCATTGTTAAAAGATTAAATTGAATAATGCAGAAGATATAGCTAAAGTAATACCATTTTCTTTGCTTTTTATTCTCATCAGAATTTACTATCAATATTATTATTTGAAGTGCATAAGGAATACTGATGTCAGAATACAGGGGCCAGTAATTCTCTGGAATTTAGGAAGGCAGGTGAGAAATACTAAGTGATTTACAGAAAATGGAAAATGAAGTAGGAGGTTTTTGAAAAATTTAGTATTTAACAGGTAAATAGCATGGGACTTCCTTGGTGGTCCAGGGGTTAAGACTCTGCTTCCAATGCAAGCACAGGTTCGATTCCTAGTTGAGAAACTAAGATTCCCACGTGTTGCATGTCCAAACAAACAAACAAAAAAAGATAGTATGTGTCTGATAATCACATATGATTTTTCTATGTAATGCAAAAATTATGTGATATAGTAAAAAGAGCACAGAGTTTAGACTACAAAGTATGTTATTATTCTTGGTCGTGGAAGTTACCTCCTCTATAAACTGGAATGATTTTGATCAGACATGTCATTGGTTCATTGTACCTCTCTGATGTGATAATGTTCATGAAAACACAGGCTAGCACAGGAATTGGCTCAAGATGATTTTCCAATAAAAATCATGGTCAAAAAGAGAAGATAAATTTGATAGATACATACAGGTAGCACTAGTGATAAAGAACCCACCTGCCAATGGGGGAGACATAAGGGATGTGGGTTCAATCCCTGGGTTGGGAAGATTCCATGGAGGAGGGCATGGCAACCCACTCCAGTATTCTTGACTGGAGAAGCCCACGGACAGAGGAGCCTGGCGGGCTCTAGTCCATAGCGTCACAAAGAGTCGGACATGACTGAAGCAACTTAACCCACGTGTACATAGAGAGAATGCTGTAGAATTCAGCGGTATCTCTAGAGGGAAGAGCATTTTCAGAATATCCTTCCCTCCTGAAGGCAGCACAAGCTGTGATCACTTTCTAGTATAGCCAAGCAAGATAGATCAGGGGTCGGAAAACTATAGTGTCCCGTACCAGTTCTATTTCTCTGATCGCTTTGTGGAGGGGGGAAAAAAAAAGTTCTTTTTTTTTTGGAACACAGCCAAGTTTCTGGGTTTTCCTGCTGTCTATGCCTGAATCCAAACCACATGAGCAGAGTTGAATTGTGACAGAGACCACATGATCCGCATAGCCTAAATAGTTACTATCAGGTCCTTTACAGAAGAATTTATCCCCTGGAAGAGATAGAAAACTATAATTATGGAGAAAGTGTTCAAAAGAGTGAGGGTAGATATCAGAGGATATGAAAGGAGGGGAGAAAATTCCAGTTCTATACCATAGGGACATAAACAATAGATACAACTGAGAAATACAGGTTTCCCTCACTATCCGAAAATAGGCCATTCTTATGATATCTTTTGTTAAGCGGAAATGGCGTAAAGCTAAGAAGCTTACTTGTGGATACACAAGATAATTTAAGATAAAGTAGAGATGCTCACAGATGCAGTTCAGAACTAGGATGACTTACTGCCGAAATGCCGACTTTAGTTCTCAGGGAAGGAGCTTGAACGTGTTACTGTTGTTGGGGTGCCTGCTGTTACTGCAAAATCAACCTGAACACTATTTTTGCTTTTCTCCTTTTTCCATGAAAGTGAAGACCCTGTCAGAATTTCTTTAAGTTAGGGAAAATAAATAGTCTTTCACAAAAGTGAAATGACATAAAGCAAACTTGCAATAAATGGGGGCTTACTTGTACTGTGGATGAGGAATTTAAGTAGACTTCTAATCTTAAATCATGTGTGAGTCTGGAGCAATTGGAGAAAAGAGTTCTCTGCAAAAGGTAATACATTCTAGTTCTGACCCATATGTGTTACACAAAATTGTGAACTAGGACATGTGAAGTAGATACTGTGTTTAGTCTGTATCTGGTTCAGCTTTGCTTATTTGTTAGGAAAGGCAGCGCATACCAGAAGCGTTTAATTTGATCTTAGAAATGGCTATAGTGATGATGATAGCTATAGTGTCCTCAGTGACAAGTACACACTCCGGAATCTGACAGCCTAGACCTCAATCCAGGCTCCTTTGTTTACCAGTTGGGTGAGCAAGGCACCCTCTCTGTGCCTTGGTTTCCTTCTCTTTAAAAAGGCATGAATGTAATTCCTGTCCTTGAGAGTAGGAAAGCAGTGTATGAGTTAATGTAAAACTCAAAGAACTATAACTGGCATGTACTAGTCAAAATATGCATAAGACATTGCTACCTGTGTTTCCATGCACATGCACATATTAGTTTATATTAACTGTACCATTTCTATTTACTATTTATGATTTACATTGTGCAGTGTGAACTCAGTCAGTCTCATTTGACCTTTTTTTTTTTTATTGGCCTTCACAGGGCTCTGGTTTACTTTTACCTTCATATAGATATATCTGTTTGGACAAATGGAATCTTATCTGAAAATTTCAGTCAAGAAAGTGTATTATAAAGTGATTTGCAAACAATAGTTATCTAAATGTTAGTCGCTATATAAATATTTCTTTGGGGCCTCAATAGATGAAGTGAAGCATAAATACTTTTGTACTAAAAGACAAAATTTGCAATTCTAGGGTTCTGAGTTTATCCTCATTTTCAAAATAAATATTATCTTAAAATACATAGTTGAATAGTTTTAAATTCATATGAGAATAAAAGTGTTAACATATCCTAGGTAATTATCAGCTTGGTTTTGTGTTCTAAAAAAATTTTTGACCTCTGTCATTATTTTTTAAATAATAAAATACATGTACATACTGATGTACAATTTTAAATTTACCTTTTATGCGTTTTTTTATGTGATCTTGAGATGTTCAAGCTCAGAGATGTATGTCACGTATGCTCTTTTCTATTTGGCAGGAAATATTGCAAGCATATTGATGGTGATAATTAATATTTTCTAAACAGTCAGAAAACAGGTGTACCTTTCCAAATAGATCTCAAAACAAACTTTGAATGACTTCAAAAAGAACTTAAAAAAAAGGTAGAAATTGTCTTGAAAGTATATTATGANACTTCAAAAAGAACTTAAAAAAAAGGTAGAAATTGTCTTGAAAGTATATTTTGAATGTTGTTACAAATGATTATGTTAATTTTTAAAGATAGAGATCATGCTTTATTCATCTTTGTATCTTCTTTATCAAGTGCCTAGTATACAGTAGATATTCAAAGTGTATTGAAGGATATAAATTTTAAAGGTCTCTTGTTACCTTTCAATGGAAGTTTTAATGATCTCTAAATATGTGCAGAATAGAGTTAACGGTAAGAGTAGCTAAGTTCATTTCATATTATTATATAAAAATTACTAGCCTTGGCAATAAACTATATTAATACAAGCAGTAAAATATAAAGCAATCATAAATTGTGCAAAAAAGTGCCTTTCTTTAATTTCTATAATTGATCTCATCTTGTTTTTGAGTCCCTATTCTCACTGAAGGAGTAAACAATTGGTTTTGTCAATTAAAATGCTTGTCATTTCTATTAAAAATTTTTTCTCTTTATTGTATGACATCCCTTACATGCAAAATCTAAGGAGAAACAGTACAAATGAGCTTATTTACAAAACAGAAACAGACTTACAGAGAATGAACTTTATGGTTACCTGAGGGGAAGAATGGGGAGAAGAGGTAGGGAGTTTGGGATCAACACGTAGACACTCCTCACTGCTATTTAAAATGGGTAATCAACGAGATCCTGCTGTATAGCACAGGGAACTTTGTTCAGCGCATGTGGCAGCCTGGATATAAGAAGAGTTTGAGGGAGAATGGATACATGTATATGTATGGCTGAGTCCCTTTGCTATCCTTCTGAAATTATCACAGCTTTGTTAATTGGCTATACTCCAATATAAAATAAAAAGTAAAAAAAAAAAAAAAAGATTTTTCTCTTTCATTTAGCTTCCCAGTTTTTCTAGGTATCAGTCTCTACTCACTGCCTTTATCCTGCCCATTTTCCTTCCCAGAACAATATTTGGGTACAAAAGGCATAAGACATTTCCTCTTAACAGAAAAAAAACTCTCTGATCTGTATCAGGTGGCTTCTATCTCTAATGAAATGCAGCAGAAGTCACCGGGCATCTTCCTCTGTCTGGTATCCTCTGTGGAGATGGCTGATACCTGCTCCTCAGGACTGTGGACTGTGTAAGGGCTTTCTTTCTCAGCATTCTGCACTCACTACCAACTTTTCCTTCTTCTATGCCTCCTCCTCTTTCATACTCTTAACACTTTAGAGTCCATGTTTTGGAAGGGTCTTAGAATTCCAAGATGCTTTTTCTTTGCTATAGTAAGGGCTCTATCACCCTCAAGGTCTTTCTCCAGATGCATTTGACTGGACACCTCTTTCACCGTTACTACTTCACTTAGCCTATGCCATGTAGGGCATGAAATTATACAAACATTGTTCTTTCTACTCACGGATCGAATGTCCCTAGGTTGCTCTTAGGTTCTTTGATTGCCTCATCCTATGTATGTACCTTCCTTTTCCATTCTGAGCGGTTGACCAGAAGAGTGAGGGAAGCAACACTTGGACATAATCTCTTGTCTTTCCATTGCCAGTGGTTTTTCTCCCACCTTGTCACCCTCCACTGCCACCCAATAAGAGTAGGGCTTTGCCCTTCTCATTTAGCAGAAATCCCTACTATGTCTCCTTATTCTGCAGTTTCTGTGCATTAATTCATTTCAGTCTTCTGGTACCTGTCTCTTGAACTGTAAATCTCTGCTGTGGAACTACAAAGGCCCTTTGTCTTTCAAGTAGGCCTGGTTTTTTTTAAAAAGTCAGAAATGTGTGTCTTTAGTTGATTACCTGGATAATACCATCCCCACAATGATATGAATGTTTATGTAATTAGTAGGGGATTCACAGGCATTCATGATCTTGTTATTAACCAGCAAGACAAACATGAATGTAATATTTCAAAAATAAGAAAAACAACTTTGTTGTATCTATGTGGCATAATCATAAAATGTATTCTTATATTATTTTTTATTCTATGAAACAATTTATCAGAAATATCATAATATTACAGTGA
>SJYQ01001495.1:1633590-1644495 GCA_006410935.1 Redunca redunca
GTCACCAATTAGATGGTTTCACTGAATGTTCTCCATGTGAGTCTGGCCCAAAACTGGAACAGAATAACTAACTGGGTTGGCTAAACATTTTGACTCAAGAATCACATACAAATTAAATGTTAATTCTCTTATTCTTTTGAAGCTGATATTTCCTTAATCAGCCATGAAAGAAAAGCTTGCAAGAATATTTATTAAGGGAATGTAGATGTTTGAGAGGAGGTTAAATACCATGATAAGATATTTAAAAAAAATATCTCATGGAATTTGTAATGGTAAAATATGTCAGCTGTGCTCAAGAAAGTGGATGTAGATATTATAGGCAATTGAAAGTAGTAGGTGGTTATTTTAGCTGGAATGCCTCCCAGAGCAGATGGTTTTTTAGGAGTTTTTGAAGGAGAAGAGCAAGGTGGCCTGCCTGCCTGGCATATATTAATTGAGTGCCTGTTCCAAGTGTAGGGGGTGGTTGGAAGAATGTGTGATATCTTGAGTGGGCGAATGATACAAACAGGCATAACTTCAAAATAACCTGAAATTTATATCCCGGAAAGCTTACAGACAATTCACAAAGACATAGTTACGGCTGTAAGGAATCAGAAAAATGCAAAATTACACAAACAGAAAGTTAACACCACGTAAAATAGAACTTAGCAAACCATGGTCAATATTTTCACATTTAACACTTGGGTGTTGCTTATTAACAAAAAATAATTTCCTAATTAGGAAAACTTTACTAATATGCCTTCTGAGTTTGAGTTTTAAAAGATCAGATTTCATCAAGCATTTTAAAAATATGATTAACATCTAAGATTTCATACACATAGACTGTTTGAGAATTGACATGGATTAACTTGTGTAGTCATTATGTTTGTTTTCTGAGTTCACAATGACTCTCGAATTTATCCCATCCAGCCATTACTTACAACCTCCATTCTGGTTTAAATAACATTACCCCATGCAAGTACCACTGGAAAATCTAATTCCATTCCCAGCCTTTCCAGTTAAAGAAACCAATATGTTACATTCAGATTGATTTTCTTAAAAATTGGTTTTACTCATTCACTTGATAGATTCATGGATAAGAATATAGAACTTGGAAACAGACTACCCAGGCTTGAGTCCCAGTCCTGCCTCTTCCTAGTTATGATCTTGGGCAACTTACTTAACTTCTCAGTTTACTAGCTCTAAAAGTATATATCAAATACATGGATGACAAAATTACTTACCTTAGAAAGTTGTTATAGATACGAAAACTCAACCTCTGTGCACCAGTGCCAAATCAAATATTGGAGACAGAATTTTGGGTGAAGTCTAGCATTATTGCTTTGCCAGGCAAAGGGGGATAGAGGGGCTTGTGCCCTTAAAAACTATGTCCCAAGCTGCAATGGGGTGGATTTGACGAGGAGTTTTACGGCAATGGTTCAAGGGCAGGGTTGCTGATAAGAATCAGTGTGTGCAGGGCCTGCATCCCTTTAATCTGGCCTCCGGTGGTCTCCTGATGATCTGTGGTTTTCAATGTTATCACACTGTGATCTTCTCTATGGAGTGAAGAATGCTTCCACTGGATGGGGTGGTAATTCTATAGAAGAGCTCAAAGATTTTGTTATGAGTATCCCTTGAGGTGGAACCAAGACCTTGCCCCAAGACTGCACTATTGTTTCCTGGCTGTTCCTCCCTTGTCTCTGCATCTCCTCCCTTTCCTGGTTAGCAGCTGTTTGAACCTGCCCTTTAGAACTCAGGGAAGGTCATGGAGGCTGAGACTTACTTCCTACAAACAAGAAACTGGGGACATAAGAGAGAAAGGCTTTGGTATCCGGGAGTCCCACAGAGTCCTACGTGGCTTCCTTAAGAAGAATAAATGTGTTACTCTTTGCAAAAGATTTAAAGTGATGCTGGATACCTCTCAAGTGCACTGTGTTTAGCTAAATAAAGGTCATGATCATGCTCAGAAAACTGTAGGACTCTCTGCTGCACAACAGAAAATTAAAAATTCTTAGGCATTCAAGGTCTTTTCAACCAGCCTTTGATTTTCCTGTCTTAACCAACCTTGTTTCCATAGGCAGGTATTCTACTGTCAGTATTCCATTCCTTTTGTATTTTCCTGCTTGCATCTTTTAACCTGTAGCTTTCCTCAAACTAGGATGCTAATCAGCATTCTAATACCATACTCATGGCCATCCATAAGCTATATATTAGATCAGGCACAAAATTCAGATACCTCCTTTAACCTGTCTCCTGTGTCATAGTTTTCTTTTGCACCCTCTCCTGATGTAATTTTCCCCTTCCAAATTCCTCACACACACATATAACAATGTTGTGTTGGTAATAAATTGTTTTTGTAATCCATAGTGTCTCTCTAGCTAAGTTGCTAAATTCTTAAAGAGTGTATGTAGCATCAGCACTCAGTGTGTAGACTAGCATGCAAAAGATGCTCCTAAGTATATGGTGAATGAGAAAATGAATATGCAGATAAGTAAATGCATGCATAAATTGGAGTATCCAACAAATGGATTTCTTGTGTTTTAAAGAGATTAGAAGGCCTCAGGTTCTCAGAATTTCAGTGTCATTCTGTCAGGTTTAAGAAAATGTCTCTAGTCAAGAGCCCACTAAAAATCAGATACTTAGTTTAAAATTTTCAGTGAAAGCACAGAATTAGTGTTGCTTGAGATGACCACCTAGATAGTATATTCAAAAGCAGAGACATTACCTTGCCGACTAAGGTCCATCTAGTCAAGGCTATGGTTTTTCCTGTGGTCATGTATGGATGTGAGAGTTGGACTGTGAAAAAGGCTGAGCACCGAAGAATTGATGCATTTGAACTGTGGTGTTGGAGAAGACTCTTGAGAGTCCCTTGGATTGCAAGGAGATCCAACCAGTCCATTCTGAAGGAGATCAATCCTGGGATTTCTTTGGAAGGAATGATGCTGAAGCTGAAACTCCAGTACTTTGGCCACCTCATGCGAAGAGTTGATTCATTGGAAAAGACTCTGATGCTAGGAGGGATTGGGGGCAGGAGGAGAAGGGGACGACCCAGGATGAGATGGCTGGATGGCATCACGGACTCGATGGACGTGAGTCTGAGTGAACTCCAGGAGATAGTGATGGACAGGGAGGCCTGGCGTGCTGTGATTCATGGGGTCGCAAAGAGTCGGACATGACTGAGAGACTGAACTGAACTGAACTGAGATGACCAAAGTCAGAAAAATGTTCTGATACACACAGAAGCTTAGAAACAGCTAATGGGTTTTATCTTGGAGAATGCCAGTGGGTGTGTTATGACAGAAGCAACAGTTGTAGCTGTCAACTAAAAAAAGATGCACTTGAGAGTTGTAAGTTAAGTTTTATTTGGGGCAAAATGAAGACTGTAGCCTGGGAGGTAGCATCTCAGATAGCTCTGAGAGACTACTCCAAAGAGACATTGGGAGGAAGGTCAATATGTAGATATGAGGAAATGCAAGGATTGAGATCATAAATCTGTTCCTAAAAATATCCACCTATGTAAAGACCTGTCCCACCAGATTCCGTGGATCAAAGAGGGTTTCACTCCACCCTGAACTCCCTCCATGGGTTTTGAAGGTCAACAGCTGCAAGAGCTCAGTGTTCAGTCTCTGCAGAGGCAGATGGCAAATGCCCTTATTGTTCAGTCATTGGCAATGCACTTGGCAAGTGCCAATTTGTAGTTGATGTGTAAACTACAAATTGGCACTTGATATGTCAACTTCGTAAAATTGACACTTGACCTCATGTATAGAAAAGCACTAAATCCCTTCATGGTGACATAAGACTAGCAGAAAACCTCCTGTAAAGTACACACTTGATTGCACTGGACTCCCCCTTCTCCAAAACCTTATATATTGAACTTCCTCCCAATGCCTCTTTGGAGCAGTCTTGCTGAGCTTTCTAAGATGTTGCCTCCCTGGCTGCAGTCCTCATTTTGCCCCAAATAAAATTTAACTCACAGCTCTCAAGTTGTGCATCTTTTCTTCAGTCAGCATAGCCTCTGCATGATTATTAGCATAGGCCTGTTCCTATTAAGAAGGGTTTTCATTATTTCAAGTCTGAGAACTGGATGTGTTGGCAGTTTTACTTTTAGTACCTAGTGACTGAGAAAATAATTATACAAAGTAGCATAAATATACCAATGCTTTAAAATGAGTGTATCTTATAACCTAATTAAGATAAGTATCTTTGAGAATTATTTGTGTATATAGATGCAAAATATTTCTAACTTGTTTTCTGGATATGTGAATTTTTAGACCCGTTGTAATATACTGATGTACCCTACCCATGATCCACATTTTGAAAGCTACTAGAATAGAACCTGGCATTAATGAAAAACCCTGAACTCGCCTATCATTTTGGGAGAGAAGCTTTTAAAGGCAAAATCTGGTGTGAGGATTACAGGGTATGTGACTTTCTTCTCTTTGACTGGTGGTGAGGTAACAGGGTGATGTTCTAGGAGTCTTGTTCATTGTGTTCAGCTTGAAGTTAGCATCCTCCACCTGGATGGGAGCCTTAGTTCCTACAGAAGAACTCAAAGATAATGTCATGTCTGTATGTATGTGTGTGTGTATATATATATATGTATGTATTTCTTCAGGAAGAACCAGGACCCTGCCCCAAGGCTATAATTGACCATTCCTCCTTTGTGTCTGTATTCCCTTGCCTTCCTGATCAGCAACTGTTTGAATTACCCCTTTAGAATGCAGGGGAGGTCAAGGGGAATGAATGGAGCCTGTTTTCTGCAAACAAGAAACAGGAGACATGGAAAGAATTTGTACCAGGGTGGGCCCTACAGACCCATGCTCCATCCCATTAGTTTCTGCTGTACAGCAAAGTGATTCAGTTTTATACACGTAAATACATATATATTTCAGATTCTTTTCCATTATAGTTTATTAAAAGATAATGGATATAGTTCCTTGTTCCATACAGCAGGTCCTTGTTGTTTATCTATTTTATATATAGTAGTATGTATCTGCTAATTTCACACTTCTAATTTATCCCTCCCACCATTTTTCCCCTTTAGTAATTGTTTTTTTGTGTGTCCATGAGTCTTTTTCTCTTCTGTAAATAAGTTCACTTGTATTGTTTTTTTTTTTTTTTTTTTAGAATCCGCATATAAGTGATATGATATACTTATCTTTGTCTGACTTCATTTAGTATGATATTCTCTAGGTCTATCCTTGTTGCTGCAAATAGCCTTATTTCATTCTTTTTATGACATTCTTTTCTGTTGAATAAACACACCATATCTTCTTTATCCATTTATCTGTCAATGAATGCTTAGGTTGTTTTCACGTCTTGGCTGTTGTAATAGTGCTATTGTTGGGGTGCATGTATCTTTTTAAATTAGAATTTTCTCCGAGTATTAGTGGAGGATCGGGATTCCTGGATCATATATTAGCTCTATTCTTAGCTTTCTAAGGAACCTCTGTACTGTGTTCCATAGTGACTGTGCTGATTTGCTTTCTCATCAGCAGTGTAAGGTTTCCTTTATTCTGTACCCTCTCTACTATTTATTGTTTATAAACATTTGGTCATGGCCATTCTGACCTGTGCTAAATAATACCTATGAGCTTGTTTTTATTTGAGCCTCCATATGTCCTTGGATAAGTTCTTAGCCAGAACTCTGGAGGAGACACTTTAAATGTGTCCTTAGATACAAATTGAGCAAGTGGTAAGCAGAGTAAGAGAGAAATACAGAAAGCTCTTAAAATACATGGAATACAAGTTGGTATTTTATCAAAATTCTTTGCAAATATTATTAATCAAAGATTTGATCATTGGTCAATGTTTAATTGAACTTTTTGATTGACGTTTATGATAACATGCAGTTTCTGGCTGCATGTCATGTGTTAAAGTCATATATGGAGTGTGAAAAAGCTAACAAAGCAAGTTTCTATTAAAGAAAACTGTACCTCTTTCCCCCATGTATCATTCTTAAGGAGTTAATAGACCAATTGATAAAACAACTAAGTAAACCAATTTACCTAAATTCTCAGGAAGGTTTGATGAGGCTCTTAGAAGTGGTTCTAAGGATATGCAGATAACTGTCTTAGAAAATAACACATTTTGTTGGAGTGGAACATTAGTTAAGCAGCTGCCTTTCAAAACACACACAGTTTGTATGATTCTTGGGTCCACTGTTGACAGGGTTTTCTCCATTCCTTTTAGAACACGTATTGACTTCAAAGGGATTTCATTTCATGATGTATGGGGAGGCCCTATACATTGACTGAACAGGAGATTGCTAGAAGTGTTGGAGACAATTTTGATTGTGATGTATATAAAAGAGAGGATAAACAGTCAAAGAAGTCAATGAAAAATGGATTTTCCTCATGTTACAAATTATGCTGATTGAAATTTAACTTAAAATTTAAAAAAGAAAAAGCCTCTAAAAAATTCACTGTAGACTTCCTCTTCTGATAGAACCGTGAACTCAAAGGAATTTCTGCAACAAAAAGTAGTTGAGTTTCATAGAAGGCATTATTTTAAGACTTTCATTTGTTTTGAAAAATCATAATTCTAACAAAAAAATAACATTTTGATAGATGTCTTGGTTTATAAGAAACATGAAACTTGTGGCTGTGTTTAATGACTATATGGCATTATGGATACTTTATCTTTGAAGATGCAGGGTTTTCTTTATGATCCTTGGAAATAGTTTCCACCTTTTAAAATTAAAGAAAATAATTTATCTATTCTTATTATCAGGATCAATTAAAGCCAAAGTTCATACTCGGGGCTCCATTATTATGACCTTCATTCCATTATTTTCTGTTGCTTCATCTTATTTAATTATATTTCTGAATTTTATATATACTAGTAAATCATTATTAAATAATTTGGGAAAATAAAAAGAAATATGATTAACAAATAAGAAAAAATACATGCAAAATTGGGATATTTCTATTTGGATTTTTTTTTCAGTATAGATCAATTTTTGNAATACATGCAAAATTGGGATATTTCTATTTGGATTTTTTTTTCAGTATAGATCAATTTTTGCTTTGATAATGAACACTGATTTCACCTTGAAGATAATGCAGTGGAATGTGGGCAGTCTTTGAGACAGCATATCCAAAATGTATCATGAAAATACAGGAAATTAAGAGATAAGAGGCTTTACTTCTTTATTTTCTTCACAGTTTGTCATACTAGAAGCCATGCATATTTTAAAATATACATCAAGACAAGGTACCACAAAGAAAAGAAACAGCAAGAATTAAGAAATAAGCTAGGGAAATGATTAGTTCAAATTTTTAACAACTATACTTTTTTCTGAAATGATTTTTCAGTATATAATAAGTTGCTTTGATATTATACAGAGTTTTTNGGATTCATGTTTGGGAACGCATGTGCACTCGTGGTGAATTCATGTCAATGTTTCGCAAAACCAATACAGTATTGTAAAGTAAACTGGAGTTAAAATAAAAATTAAAAAAAAAAAAGAAAGAAACCTGGGAAATGGTATCAGGTAACCATAATGATCAGAGAAGGCAGTGGCAGTACTTTTGCCTGGAAAATCCCATGGATGGAGGAGCCTGGTGGGCTGGTCCATGGGGTCGCTGAGAGTCAGACACGACTGAGCAACTTCACTTTCACCTTTCACTTTTCACTTTCATGCGTTGGAGAAGGAAATGGCAGCCCACTCCAGTGTTCTTGCCTGGAGAATCCCAGGGATGGGGGAGTCTGGTGGGCTGCCGTCTATGGGTTTGCACATAGTCAGACACGACTGAAGCAACTTAGCAGCAGCAGCAGCAGCAACCATAATGATCAGAAAAGAAATTAGTCCTGGATCTTATAGAGAGGTAAAGGAACCATCAGGATGGCTATTAAAGAAAAACGTAGAAGTACACAAATGACAGAGATGTTGGAGACAATAGTAGATAATCTGAAACATATTAAAGGTTAATGCTATGTCTTTATTACTCATTCAGTTCAGTTCAGTTTAGTCGCTCAGTCGTGTCTGACTCTTTAATTGGAAAATTAATTTTTTAAATTTAGCAAACAAATAGCTAATCATCATATTTCTCAAGTAAATTTGCTACAGGGCATAAATAGGTATATTCTGGGGTGGTTTAAGGTATTTCAAAAATAATATATTATTTTATGCCATTTTAAATAACATTCCTAGGAACATGGTATTCATGAGTTTATCTTGAAATTGTAGGTTTTAAACTTAGTAATACTAGCTATAACAATACATAAAGATAACATATTAATTTGGTGGGTATTTATAATTTAGTAGGTATTAAACTAAGGGCTTTATGTACATCACATATATTTGAAAGTGGAAATAATAATAGGACCTCATTTATCGTTTCCTGTGAAGATGAAAAGTCTGATCAATAACAAAGTTTAGTGCAAATTTCAGGAAATTTTCAGCCTTATCTATTTTGTCATTGCTGTTATTTTTATTGTTACTTTAGCACTTAATGAAACAGTAATCACTGTTCAATTTTCCAGATTAGGAATTGAAGGTAAGTAAGAGAGGTCACATAAATTGTAAAACTTAATTATTGGATACAATATTTGAATTCTTATCTATTCATCTTTCAAGTCTATCCATCCTTAAAATCTGTCCATCTTTGAAGTCTATGAATTTGGCAAACATGCTATAATATGTTAATAAACAAGTATACCATATCTTTTTTTCACATGATATTGCTGTGACATTAAAGTTTTATAAAGAAAAATAGTATGCAATTATTAGTGAGAAAAATAGTGCTAATACATATCAACTGAATAATAATAAAAATTATAACAGCCATATATTAATATAATATCAAAATCTGACCCAGAAATTTAGAATTATTCAGTCAATTCAGTTGCTCAGTCATTTCCGACTCCTTGCGACCACATGGATCACAGCACACCAGGCCTCCCTGTCCATCACCAACTCACGGAGTTTACTCAAACTCATGTCCATGGAGTCAGTGATGCCATCCAGCCATCTTATCCTCTGTCATCCCCTTCTCCTCCTACCCTCAATCCCTCCCAGCATCAGGGTCTTTTCAATCAGTCAACTCCTCACATAAGGTGGCCAAACTATTGGAGTTTCAGCTTCAGCATCAGTCCTTCCAATGAACACCCAGGACTGATCTCCTTTAGGATGGACTGGTTGGATCCCCTTGTAGTCCAAGGAACTCTCAAGAATCTTCTCCAACACTACAGTTCAAAAGCATCAATGCTTCGGCACTCAGCTTTCTTCATGGTCCAACTCTCACATCCATATATGACTATTGGAAAAACCATAGCCTTGACTAGACGGACCTTTGTTGGCAAAGTAGTATCTCTGCTTAATATGTTATCCAGGTGGTCATAACTTTCCTTCCAAGGAGTAAGTGTCTTTTAATTTCATGGCAGCAATCACCATCTGCAGTGATTTTGGAGCCCCCAAAAATAAAGTCTGACACTGTTTCCACTGTTTCCCCATCTATTTGCCATGAAGTGATGGGACCAGATGCCATGATCTTCATTTTCTGAATGTTGAGCTTTAAGCCAACTTTTTCACTCTCCTCTTTCACTTTTATCAAGAGGCTTTTTAGTTTCTCTTTACTTTCTGCCATAAGGGTGGTGTCATCTGCATATCTGAGGTTATTGATATTTCTCCCAGCAATCTTGATTCCAGCTTGTGGTTCTTCCAGCCCAGCGTTTCTTATGATGTACTCTGCATATAAGTTAAATAAGCAGGGTGACAATATAGAGCCTTGATGCACTCCTTTTCCTATTTGGAACCAGTCTGTTGTTCCATGTCCAGTTCTAACTGTTGCTTCCTGACCTGCATATAGGTTTCTCAAGAGGCAGGTCGGGGGGTCTGGGATTCCCATAACTTTCAGAATTTTCCACATATTATTGTGATCCACACAGTCAAAGGCTTTGGCATAGTCAAGAAAGCAGAGATAGATGTTTTTCTGGAACTCTCTTGCTTTTTTGATGATCCAGCAGATGTTGGCAATTATTAGGGATGGATAATTTAAAATCCCCATGTGACTTAATTACAGCTTACAGATACAATAAATCATTATGAATATTGTTGAGAATCATCATTATCAAATTACTACGTTTATAGATATAAAGAGGATTTATAAAATTTGGCAATATAATAACTAAACTTGTTGACATTATAATATAACATATATGTATAAGAAGAATATTTGCAGTGAATATAATTTTTAATTATATTTATAAAGTATAATTATTTCTACGTAATAGCCAACATTTGTAAATTTCTTTTCCAGAGTAAAAAATGCAGGTAATTAAGTAGTTTTTTATTTCTTGGCAGTATGGTGGATGGGCTTCCCTGGTGGCTCAGTGGTAAAGAATCTACCTTCCAATGCAGAGATGTGGGTTCGATCCCTAGATCAGGAAGATCCCTTGCAAATGGCAAATGGCAACCCTTTTCTGTATTATTGCCTGAAAAATCCTATGGACAGAGGAGCTTGGTGGGTCCATGCATGAGTCCATGCAGTCACGAAGAGTCAAACATGACTTAGCAACTAAACAACAATTGTAGTGGATAGATATTGTGACGACCCTCAAGCCAAACACTTAAAATGCTGAGTAAATTGTAAATTCCTGGCTATGATAAAATGTAAAATATAAATTCATGGCTGTGTTGCAATTCACAGGGAGTTTCTCAGAGTTCAAAAACTGGGAGAGGAACATTGATAATCTAAGTTTAACTGGAAGCAAAGCTGCTTTGGGTATGTCTACAGAATTTAGTATTCTCAAAAAATACATTTTACGTATTCCAATGGAGTCATTAGTTAAGATTTTCAATGTCTTTAATTTGGTGTTAGAAAGTTACCTTCCCGCAAAGGTAAACAATTGAAATGCTTTAAACTGAATGAAAAGAGAGTTGAAAGAAAAATCCATCCTCAGCCAGGAAAAAAAAAAAAA